>JAESIX010000055.1:0-201255 GCA_016802215.1 Brachionus paranguensis | reverse complement strand
CATCGTATCAGCCCAGAACGATGGGATGACCGCTAATTCCTTCTATCTCAAACTCGCCGAAACCGATGCCGCTGGGTGGAAAAACCGCTATCTAATCGACGGTGTTGATGTCAGCTCCCAACTAAAAACCGGAAAGGGCTTCCTGATTTCCGATCTTGCTTCTGGAGCTCAGAAGGATGTCGAAGTTTTCCTCGAACCCGGCTCTTTCTTGGAGGAATGCTCAAAGGTAAAAGGGCTCTTCACTCTTGCTCTCGCCAGTGGAAATAACGAACCCATGGACGCCCTGGCGGTGCAAGCGGAGTTCGTGGATCACCGGTTGGAATCCTCCCTCGCAGCCGAGCCGGTGGCAGGAAGCCCTGATCTGTTTGAACTCACCCTTGAAGTAAAAAACAGGGGCGATAGCGAAGCCACAAATGTCTCTTCACGAATCCCAACTGGCTCCTCTGGAAACGGAACCTTTGAGTTCGTAGGCAACACTGACCCTTCCCTCGTCTCCACTCTCGCCAGTGGAGCCACCGCAACTTTCAAACGAACCGTGCGACGTCTCACTCCCGGGGACATCACCATCAAAGCGGATGCCAGAGCGACCGTCCCGAAAGGTAACTCAACCCGGCCCATTTACACCAACGTGGCCAGCGTCGATCTCACTGCCGGGGTGACTTTGACCGTCGAAGTTCTTCCCCAGGGCACCAGACAGAAAGGTGAAACCTTCATGGCCCGCGTCACCGTGAAATCCAACAGCCCGGCCCCACAGGAAGTGACCTTTTCCTCTCCATTTGCGGAGATTGAAAAACCTGCAGTCCTGGAAGTCGCCGAAGCTGATCCTCCGGGAACGTTTACCCTCACCCGTTCTGCTCCGAAAGCAGTCTTCGACATTCCCGTTCTCGCCAAGGAAACCGGGGCCAGCAAAATCACAGCTCGTTGCATGGTCACAAGCGCCGGAAACTCTGAAAATCTGGAGGCAAGTGATACCGCGATCGTCTCTCCACTCGAGATGTCAATCCGCGCTCTTCCCCTGGTTGAAGGCAAATCTATCGTCGAAATGAAGCTCGATGAGAATGACGTTGTCACGGACGCTAAAGACAATCCCATCATTCCCAAGGTTGAGGTCACCTTTGAAAACATCTCTGACAAGACCGTGAACGTCCGCCTCCAGGGGCTCGATCCCCGCGCCCGCGACAGGAACAAAGTAGGCGCGCGTCTCAAAGTAAAGGATTTCACCGCCATCGACATCACAGTCGAAAAGGGAGAGAAAGTAACGAAAGAATATCTCCTGGAGATCAAGGATGATGGTCGTTTTGAATTCGTTGCCATCGCTACGACCAACGTGGATGGCAGGCAATTCAACCTCTCGGAAAAGGGAGCACCAATCGCGGTGGGTGGAGCCTTCCCGGTCGAAATCGAAATTAACGTGGTTCGCGATCCCACCATTCTGCGAAGTGGAAGAAAAGGAGTCCATCTCGTCAATCCCGGAGGTAGTCTGAGACTCGTGGCCTCCGTCGACAACCGCACTACCAACAGCACCCTTTCCTTTTATGGAATCCGGTCAAAAAAAGAACTCAACGCGCTGGGCGGTGTCCTCACTAGCGAAGATGGAAACGCTGTCGACCCTCCATTTCCAGTCGATTTTGTGATCGATTCAGGGAGCTCGGAAATTCTCACTAGCACTATCAAAACTCTCTCCGACGGGGCCGGAAGCGGAACCGTCGAGTTCCTGATTCTCACCGATGGGAAACTCACGGACGATAAAACCAAAGAGGTCACTACCGTGACTGAGGACGACATTTTGGTCACCGGCGATGCCTGTGGCTATCTCGGAAACGACCTCAAGCTCCGCATCATTCAGGACAATTCCAAACCTCCTCGCCAGGACCTCACCGTATTCGAAACGGTGGGCATTTACTCCGAGGCCACTCTTACCGCCACGGGACAGTGGCTGTATGATAGTGTCGACATGATCGGGGGCGTGGGCCGGATCGCAGGGAGCATCTCTGCAAACCCCTCTCTGCTGGCCGATTACTATGGGGAAGGCTCTCGGGTCTTGTGGGAGTTCACTGAGATGCTCGCTAAGACTTGGGATGAGATGTCGCCCGAGGAGCGGGAGGCTTTCATTGATTCAGCTGTAGCCGAGGTCCAAAGAAGGGGACTCCTTCTCCTCACAACCCGGGTTCCCTTCGACGCCGCCGATGCCGTCGCCACCCGGGAGTTTTTGACCCGCGTCACCTATCCCCTCTTCGGTGGGATTTCAGATGCCTATGCCAGTGACGACCCCGCCGAGATCGCCAGAATCTGGGGAACGGTCTCTGGAAACATTGCTCCCGAGGTCATCACCGCACTTCTTCCGACACCGAAGTATTCGAGATTCGTGAAAGCGGCCGAACTTTCAAAGCTAGCCAAGAACACTGGCCTTGCCCAGACCATCGGCCTTCAAGAAGACCTTCTGCGGATTCTCAAATCCGGTCCGATTGATTCCCTGACAGCCCGTTTTGCTTTCGGAATGGGTGGAGATGATCTCACTAGATTTCAAGACGTTTTCAGACGCCTTAAAGTCAAAGGCTACGCCCGAGAACGTGCTCCAATTTCATACAAGCTGATTGACGAACTCGGCGAAGCGGTTTGGAAACCCGAGGCCATGAAGCCGAAGAGTATGTCCGAACTCGACCGCATCATCGCCGGGGATGATTTCGTGAATCCCCTGACCGTGCCAGGCAGGCCCCCTGACAACAACCCTGTCGAAGTCGATGGCCTCGTCGCGATCTTCGATCCAGGCACCCCGGAGGAAGTTGCGAAACGGGTCAGAGCTGCTGGCTATCCCGAGGAGATGGTCGAGGTCGCCCAGCGCCGCGCTGATTTGCGTCGCAAGGAATGGAATAAGTACCCCGCAAAATTCGAGGAATGGCAGAAGGACAAAATCTCGGTTGCTCTCAACTATGTTGACAATGGAGCCGTCGCTCCCGGCCCAGTCAAAGATGCCGCCCGGGACTTTGACTTCATCGCCATTGAGCGCCCTGGAAAACCGACGCTCTACGTCCCCAAGATGGCTGATAGCGCAGGCGAGTTCCGCTACATTTCCGGTGACATCGACTGGGTGCATTTTACCAACCTTGATGGAACTCCCCTTGACCCCGAAAGGGCTGGCAAACTCTACGCCGCTCTTTCCGCATGCTGTGGTTTCCAGCACCCGGAGACCGTCTCATGGATTCTAGACGGACAATCGGTCTTCAAAGAAAAAGCCAACCAGCTCTTCGACTACGTCACAGGCGGGAAGGCATTGCTCGAGCTATCCGAAGCCGGCCCACGAGCTGTGCGCATCAACGAAGCTCTCACCCGATTCGCCAAAAATGGGCGAAGTCATCTCATCTTCTTTGATAACGGGGTGAAGTCGCGAATTCGTTCTTCGCTTGTCGACTTCGATTCCAAGTTCGCCGCCCTCATGGTCAACTTCCCCAGAACGCGGTATTCCATTCCCTTCTATTGGGGAAACCGTCTTGGTGACATTCTTAACGACACCACCATTGAGGGCAGGGATTGGAACTACACCAGTGGCGATCAGGACGCGTTGATCTTGAGAGATGATCGCAACGGTGGGATCGAATATTTCGACGGCAACGCCTGGATTACTTTCGACCCGCAGAGAGTAGCCAGGGACGGAGAAGATGAAGAGCCCCTCAACCTTTCACCGACCAGTGCTCTCGATGCAGATGCACTTTCAGGAAGTCGCACCCTCCCCGTTCTGAACCTCCCTGCTCTGTGGCCCACTCGCCTCGATGGGAAAGTAGAGAATTGGTTCGAAGTCGGCCAGCAAATCGTCATCGCGCCTGGGGAGATTTCTCAGGAAATCCATACCATCAGCGCCGTCGGAGAAACCATTGTCACTACTGACCCCATCCGCCACGCTCATCCCGAGGGAACCCTCGTAGCCGTAATTCCCGGCAACATGACCGTTTCCGATGTCTCTGACACGGCCAGCACTCTTCTCTCAACGACCGCTGAGAATGGTCAGGTATACATGACCTGGAGGACTCTCGGAGGCCGTCGCTACTCCCTTGAAGAAGTCGACGGAGCCAGCATCCGCCAGGGAATCAACTCGCAGGGAGTCACCACCACCATCCGTCTCTCCCTGTCGGATTACGACGAAGCCACGAGCTACCAGCTTCGCGACATCGGCACCACTCCAGACGGTTTCGAAATCGTCGCGCTCGAGCACCTCCCCCAGACAGACACCTTGACCATCGAGTGGACTTCCAACTCCAACAGCAGATACCAGATTCAATTCACGCAATCGCCCGAAAACGAGATCTGGGAAACGGTCGAAGAAACCATCACCGCAGAGAGTGAAATCACCAGAGTCGATCTCCCCACCACTCCCGGCGTCACACGTTTTTACCGTGTGATTCAGATCGAGTAGATTGCCGACCTGTTGCGAGGTGAATTAGCTCTAACAGGCGAGCGGAGCGTCCCTTAGCAGATCTGTTCAGCCGTGCAATTCCGATTACTTGTCACGATTGAATACTTCGACATCGAAGTTCTCGATTCTCCGCAGATTTGGAAGATTGAAGAGGAATCGCATACCTTCTTCGGAGACAGGGCGGTGAAGCACTACCTCTTCGAGATTCTTACATGCCGCAATACGTCTGACGCTTTCAGGTGAGAGCGGTGCAACAAGACTGGACGCGTTCTCAAGCAGGCGCAGCTTGGGAAGCGGCGGCAATGCTTCACAGCACACATCTTCTTCATCCCAGAATCTCAAGGTTTCCACATTCATGAACTTATCGTCCAGGAGTGCGATAGATGCGGCCGGCATCTTGTAGCAAATGACCACTTCTCTGACGCGTGGAAAGAGTCTGAACTGTTCGAACACATCCGGAGGGATGCCCTCGAAAGCAACCACACGAATCTCAATCAAATCTCTGAGAGCGTTAATCGAAGGGACGTCTTCAGCAAAGATCTCCTCCTCAATGGTTAATAACAAGCCGTTCTCTGCCTCAGTTATTCCGTAGTTCCGTTGTCGAAGATATTCGATAGCCGTAGCCTGCAAGCCCTTGTTCACCGTAGGAGATTCCTTTCTCTCACACGAACTTCCAGTGAGAACGAACACCCAGAGGATGAGATGGTGAACCGAAGCCTTCAAAATGGTGTTCTTATCGCTCTAAAATCTACGGGGGCGTAGCCTTTCGAGATCTACATTTCAAGAAAACCAGGCTATTCCAAGTTCAAGTATTGAATGTCATGGCAGCAACCAGCAATACATAATATCAGGAAATGAGGAAACTGATCGGCAGACTTACAGCGTGGTTGAAATTAACGCGAATGGAGGGCGACGACGAATTGTGCATTCGTTTTCGACTGCGCTCGACCCATCGTGCGAGTTCCCACAGGGCCTTTCAAAAGGTGCTTTTTATTCATGAGAAAGGAATTGAGCTAGAACTGGACGATCCTAAACTGACAGTTGGACGGATCGACAGCTTTGGAGGGAGCCTGGCAGCTGCCATCGATCAGCAGCGAAACTTTCAATACTCTACAGACCGTGTGGTTCACGAATGCGAGATTTTGGATGCTGCTGCTGACATCCCGTTGGGATGGTCCGTTATTGGTCAGTCAGATAGTGAAGAGGTCAACGCAACGCTTTGCCGTGAACTGGATGGCTATTTGTGGTTGTTCGGCTTCGACTCAATTGAAGGAGCTGCTCGTGACAGCCCGTTATTTGAGATCGGCAAAGGTGCCCTGAGGAGCCTGGAATTTGAAGGGCCGCCGGCGCTCCCATTGCCTGAAGGTGATGAGTTCTACGACGACCCAAACTGCAACGCTCGCTACGTGTTGATCCCGGGCTGGGAGAAGCAGGAGGTCGGCGGAATCTTGACACAATTTGCCCCAGGCGAGGGCTTTCGTGGACGGATCGTCGTCTATTCGGATGATGATTCGAGTGTTCAGGAAGCTCTCAAACAAACGCAGGAAATGTACGAAGAAATGAGTGGCTCGCCCATTGTCACTTTGATCGAACAGATCGACCACTCAGAAGGAAAGGCTCACCGAATGCGCTTTCAGGCAGATCTTCCGGGCAACAAGTTGCGGCCTGCGCGTGAGATTGCGGCTGAGTTTGTATTCATCGAGGCTACCGGAACGTTACTCATTGCAGGTATCGTTGCCGAGCGGGGAGCGGAATTCGAAGAACACTATTCGTCGTTCAAAGAAGTTCTCAGCAGTCTCTCCATGGAATCCAGAGATTGATAGGTCGCAGCTAAGTAAGATTCACCAGTAACTGAGTTCAAAGGGGCCCACTATGATTGCCCGAGATCCTCTAATGCGCCATCCAGTCGATCGAATTCAAAGGTAAACCCTTCCTTCAGCAGACGTTCGGGTGTGACGCGTCGGCTTTTGAAGATGAGTTCGGTTTCGGTGCGGAGGATGAGTGCGCCGATCTCCAGCATCCAGCGTGTTGCGGGTAAGCCAATGGGGATGCCGTTCGCTTTGCGCAGGGCGGCCATCATTTGCTGATTGGTCAGGGGATTGGGCGCGGTGAGATTGTAGATGCCTGCGGCATCTGGATTGGTAATCAACCAGTCGATCGCTCTGCAGAAATCGGTGGCATGAAGCCATGAGACAAACTGTTTGCCGCCTGCCATGCTACCGCCAAGCCCCATCCGAACGAGCCTGCGCAAGGTGGCGTAGACACCTCCAGGCTCGTTGCCGAAGACCATCGCTGTGCGCATTACGATGCCACGGGTCTGCTGAAGATCGTTTTCAGCGTAAGCTCTTGTGAAAGCATCCTCCCAAGCCTGCGCAACCTCTAGCGAGAACGCATCTTTTGCTTCCTTCTCTGCACCATAGAGGCCAGTGGTTTCCGTGTTCGGAGCATCGTAGCGATGACGGTAAATGGTCGCAGTGCTAGAGTTCAGCCATACTCTGGGCGGCGTTGTGCAGGCCGCAATCGCCTGCCCCAGGACAAGAGTTGAGTCGACGCGCGAATCCATCATCAGGCGGCGATTGTTCTCGTTGTAGCGGCAATTCACCGACCGACCGGCGAGGTTTACGACTGCCCTGGCACCCTCAAGTTGCTCCATCCAGTCTCCTGGATTCTCTCCATCCCATGTCACAACGTTGGCTCCTTCGATCGGTGAAGGTTTGCGGCTGAAGATGATCACCTCCCAGCCCTGTGCTGCACACCACCTGGTCAGGGTGCGACCAAGAAAGCCGCTGCCTCCGGGAAGGACGATCTTCTCTCCGTTCATGCAGGAAAGGTAGATGGTCTGCCGGACAAATCAATCCTAGTTTTTCAGAAATTACTGAAAATAACGAATTGGTTGTTTTCTGCTTTGTTCTTGATTGCGTCGGGTGATTCCGCTGACAAGGCGGCTGGTGACAGTTGCTGTGTCTCGTCTTGTCTGTGCCCAGCATGGGCGCAGTCCAGAAGGGGCTCAAGTCCCTTGTGTGAGAATCGATGTAAGCATGAAGCAAGCAAACGAGGCAATGGCAGGCAAAAGCGCTGTCAGAAGAACAACAAACCCTATGATGAGCCTGAACGATCGAATCGTCTTTGAAATCGAATCCGCAATCTCGAGATCTGCCTGCGACAACAGATTGGCTCCCCTGGAGATAATCCCGACTGATGTCGATCACGGAAAGACGTAGCAGTGTGTAGGGTTGCCTATCGTGGGGTGCTCCGCCATGGGCGTGCCGTATCCTATCTGGTCAATCGAATCAGCTTTCTGCTTTGTTCTTGATTGCGTCTAGCCTCTCGTTCTGCGCACGAATAAACGCAGGTGAAAGAACGATTGCGTCGACCATTCTGCCTAGCCAACCCATGGGGCTCTGGAAAGTGAATGTATCTTCGAGAACGCATGTATTGCCGTTATCTGTGATGCGGTAGCGGTGAGAGAAATGATGGAACAATCCGCGCGTCATTGAATCATCGAGTTCCAATGGCGCGGAAAAATGGGTGATGGTGGTTGTCATCCGGAATCGCAAGCCGTAGAAGCGGGCACTCCAGGTTGTCGTGTCACCAAGACCCGCCAGTCCACTGGTTCTTCCCGAAACTACTCGCCCGCCAATGCCCCTGGCTGCTTCAACATGAAAGTCGATGGAGCGACAGAGATCGAACACTAAAGCTGCGTCAGCCTCGATCTGTCGTTGGAAAGTTAGGCTGGGCATGGCTGGAAACGCTACCCGTCAAGAGAGCCCCTGCCTGAACGATCGAACGGCTTCTGAAATCGAATTCGCGGTATCGAGGTCTGCCTGCGACGACAGATACATTCCCCAGGCGATAAATCCGATGATCAGGAGGACTACCAGAAGAAGAATGATCCACAGCAGTTTGCTCCGCTTATATTTTATTTCGGGAGTCTGGCGGATTGCTTCCTTGTATGCGTCAGAGAATACGGTGCGGCCTTTTGCTCCAAACAAAAGATAGAGGAAATAAGCACTGATGAGCGTCCCTAACGGAAATCCAAGCAGGCCAATAATGTAAAGAAGCCCAGCCACGCTCCTGGCCGATTTGTTGAACTTTCGCAGCCCGCTGCCGATGAGGAATTGAAGCACTGCCATTCCCAGAGGCACTGCAATCGCGATCAAATGCTCACGGCTTCCTTTTTCGGCTCCACCTTCACCTGTTTCGGAAGGGATTTCTTCTGGAGAGAGGCCGATGAAGATTGCCCCAATCAGAAACAAGAAGCCGCCCAACCAGTTGAGGACGCCAATGGTTCTGATCGAGGCCTCATGGCTGAGGTGCTCTTCTCTAAGAGATGCCGCTTCGGTGCGGCCCATGATTTGCGTAGTCATTGGATTGGTTGATACAGGTTAGCAAGCTCCGGGAGGCCTTCCTCCCTGCCATCGTCTGACAGGAAAGCGCCCAGGGGACAACCAAAATCCGACTAAGTCAAAGAACGACTCTAATTACTTCGGCAACTTACTTTCCACGCCCTCTTCCTTTCTACCATTCAAATGGGTGGCGAGGAATTCCTCCATGGCGCGATAGAAATCGAAGCGGTTTTCTTCGTTACGGAAACCGTGACCTTCGTCGTCTTTGACCATGTAAGGGACATTGATACCGCGTTTGCGCAGCCCTTCTACCATCTGATCCGACTCTGATTTTACGACACGCGGATCATTTGCTCCCTGAGCAATGAACAGTGGTGCCTTGATCTTGTCTGCATTGAGCGCGGGCGAATACTTTTCGAGCATCTTACGATCTTCTGGATCATCCGGGTTGCCCACTTGCTCATACATCATGGCCAAAAATTGCTCCCAGTAAGGCGGGATCGCTTTCATAAAGGTAAGAAGGTTGGAAACGCCAACGTAGTCGACCCCGCAAGCGTAAAGGTCAGGCGTGTAAGCGAGTCCGGCAAGTGTGGCGTAGCCACCGTAAGATCCACCATAAATGCCAACGCGTTCTGGATCGGCGATGCCCTCACTGATCAACCACTTTGCACCGTCTGTGACATCGTTCTGCATTTCCTGCCCCCACTTCTTGAAGCTGGCTTCCCAGAATGCCCTGCCGTAGCCGGTAGAGCCGCGATAGTTCATTTGCAGGACTGCGTAACCCCGATTGGCCAGAAACTGAACCTCGGGATTGAACCCCCAGTGGTCACGCACCCAGGGGCCGCCGTGCACATTGACGATGGCTGGCAGGTTCTTTGCCTCGACTCCCTTCGGCAGTGTCAGATAGCCGTGAATGGTAAGACCATCACGCGACTTGTAACTGACCGGTTTCATCTCTGCCATCTGATCTTCCTTCAGCCATGGGCTGACTTCTGCCAGCTTGGTCAGTTTCTTCTCAGTGGCATCGAAAAAGTAGTAGGCGCCCAGAGTTTTGTCACTGTGAGTGCGGACGAGATACTTCGTTTCATCCTTGGAAAGGTCAGCCAGCCCGACCTCTACACCCGGCAGCTGAGACTCCAGGTACTTCTGCATCTCAGCCCGCTCATCATCAAAGAATTTGTAAGCACGCTTGTCAGTCGTGTAAGCGACGCCAGTAATCTTCTTCTTTTTATCAGAGCGCAGCAGTCGGCTGACATCGACGTCAGGATGCGCGAAGATCACTTCCTCTTCCTTTGCCGTCTCAGGATTGAACACCACGATGGAAGACTTGTCTCTGCCAAGGTTAGAGGAAGCATAGACTTTCTTGTTATCATAAGTGAAGAAAAGTGGGTCGAGCGCTTCTTTGAAGTTGGTCTTCAGAATCTCCTTGAACTCGGACTTTTCGTCAGCTCTGTAGAGCAGGCCAGTGTTCACTCCATCGGTGGTGGAAACCATGCGCAACGTTCCCTCATGGTCGGTGACGTAGCCGCTGTAGTTCCCAGGGTTTTCGACCAGCAGTTCCAGTTCAGCCGTATCGACATTGATCCGGTAGGCATCAAAGAAGCGCTTGTCCCGCTTGTTGATCGAAATCAGCATGTGCTTGGGATCATCTTCCAGGTCATCGATCACTCCTACGCGCACTTCATCGAAGGGAGTGAGATCTTTCGGGTTCTTGCCGTCAGGATCGACAGCATACAGGCGAAAGTTTTCGTCGCCTCCGGTGTCCTGGATGAAAATGATCCGGCTGTCACTTGCCCAGGCGAATCCGGCAATGTCACGCTCCTCGGCACTCGTCACGCGCGTGACTTCTTCGGAACCAATCTTCTGAACATGGACGTTCATCCGACTCTTCCACGGTTTCATAAATGCCAGGTGAGTGCCATCTGGTGACAGATCGTAGCCTGAAGTTTCCGGGTTGCGGAAGAAATCCCGCATCGGAATCAAGGGCGCTGGCTCTGCGTGGACGAAAGAAGTGAAGGTCATATTGAGCACGATCGCGGCAGCAGCGGAAGTGCTGAGCTTAGCTAAGAAGGGGGACACTCGAAATTTCATGCTTTCATCTATAGCAGAGATCCGCCCTGCATCACTGCCATTGTGGCGCAATTCCTCGCAGTAGACATGAATCTGTCGCGATTCCTGCAGAGCAAAAACAAGAGAAAAATCTCATTGCTGCACCTCAGAATTGAACTATAATTACTAGGTTTAATTTGTATTTCTAAGATTTCGGTAATATGTCGACTGCAAGGAACAGACTAGAGGCAACCGCTGGAGTGAGCATTTCGCTGCTCTGGGGACTCGTTGGGGGAGCGTTCGTGGTGAGGTTTGTTTACTTCCTCTACGCGCACCAAATCTTTGGTGATGCAGTTGGATTTGCAGAGATCGCCCGAAATATTGGGCAAGGCCGTGGTGCTGAGATCGACAGTTCGTGGTATCAAGCATTTTGCCTGTATCAGGTGCCTTTTCACTGGATCATCAGCGATCCTGTGTGGGCGGCAGGGCTCAGTTCGATCATTCCGGGAGCGCTGCTGGTGTTGCCCGTTGTCGTGATGGCGGATCAACTATTTGGCCGAGGTGCAGCAATCGTCGCTGGCTTGATCACCATTCTTCATCCGCATCTGGTGAACTATTCCTGCAACGGTTACATGGAAAGTTTTTACCTGCTCTGGTTCTCCATCACTACCCTGATGCTGGTGCGGATGCTGCAGTCGCCCGGCATGGGCAAAGTGCTCGTCGCCGGTGTTGCTGCGGGAATCGCTTTTGCAACGCGGAACGAGTTCATCGCTTTCATCGCTGTTACCAGCTTCGTTCTTGTTGCAACGATACCCGTATTCGTGCGTCGATTTCTCGAAAAATGGGGCGCCGATAATGCGCAACCCTGTGCCTTTCTGCAACTGCCAGCTCTGCGCGTCCTTGCACTGGTTCTTTGCTTCAACATGTCAGCGGCCGTGACCACCGGTATCTACGCAGGCGTTTCGCATCAACTCATCGGCAGCGTTGGCTTATTCGAGAAAACCGGAAACTTTGGGCGAACCAAAGACATCTTCAATCAGCGGGCCGATGCAGCGAAGGAGATTTACGGAGCGAGTGGTCAGCATGCCGTGCAGAACGAAGTCGACGTGACCCCTGTGGTTTTTGTTAAAAGCATCGCCGCCCGATTCTTCAACAACATCACCAGCGGTATGGTCAAGGCCGTGCCCAATTTGCTTGCATCGCCAGTCTATGCGTTCGCTGGGGTTCTGGTAATCGTCTGGCTTCGGCGCCCACGCATCAGAATGGAAGTGCTGCCCGTTGTGATGATGTTAGGCTTCGCGCCTGCCCTCTATTCACTGATCTTTGTGCAACCGCGCTATCTTCAGCCGATGCTGCCAGCACTCAATGTTCTTACCGGTGCAGGATTCATGATCACCGTGGCAGCCGTGATGAATTCCCGCGTGAACCTCAAGCTCCCGCTTCCCGCGATCATACGCGCAGGCCTGGTCGCCTGCTTCTTCCTGCTGGTCGCCATGACCGGATGGCGCGCCACCAAGGCGCGCAAGGAAGCCGCTATTCATGAGAAAATTGCTGCCTGGGTAGACAAGAACATCGACGACTCAGAGCTGCTCGTTGGCTGCGGATTCGGTTCCATTTCGAATACCTCCTTTCTCTCGCGCAACAAGAGCTGCCCACGTGTCGTCTCAGATGAGCCCGAAGAACTGGCGGCCTTCGTGCGAACTCAAAACTCGAAGTGGCTGCTGCTCTATGAGGAATTCATCGAAGAAGCCAATCCCGGTCTCGCACCTCTGCTCGATACAGGGTTGCCGGGGTTCACCAAAGCCTTTGAGGACACCGATGACTATGGCCGGCGGGTGCAGGTTTATCGCCTGGAGGTTGCGCCATCCATGGCTGCGAGACCTTAAATCGAGTCGTCCCTGTTCAATAGAATGTGCACAGAGTGGCCCTCCGTCTCTTCCTTGGAGCGCCCCAGCTCGGGCTCCGCTGACGGAATGTCCTTCCGTCCTACAGTGCGAAACGGGAACCAGAGGGCTGCCTAGCGTTCCCAGAGATTTAAAAAATGGACCGGCTAGTGCCCTTTCTTCTCAGCGTGTCCGCTATCCTTGCCATGCCCGTCTTTTTCACCATGGGCGTCGTCATGACCTCCTGAAGCGTGGTCGCCGTGTCCCTGCGTCAGGTGCTTAGTATCTTCCCACGAGTGCTGCTCGCAGGCTCCCAGAAAAACGAGTGCTGCGATGGAAGTGAAAACGGAGAATACGGTGCGCTTCATCAGAGATTGTCTTAGCAGGGAATCCGTCCAGATGCAACCAGGTATTCGCTCGACAAGCGGTGACAGCTGGGGATCAATGTGGCAACTTTCCAGTGTTTCTGCCGGCGTAACCTGACTGCAGCGCGACTCGTAACTGGATACAGCATGACGGAATCCTCGAAATCCCCTTCTGCAAGGCCATCGAATCGCCTGGTTCGCTTCGGCCTGGTGGCACTCTTTCTCTACTCGATCGCTCTGGCACTGGCCCTGCGCGCTCCGCGCCTGGCGGAGCGACCGATGCACACGGACGAGGCAATTCTTGCTCACAAATTCAGCGGGTTGCTGGAGGATGGCACCTGGAAGTATGATCCAAAGGACTATCACGGACCCGCACTACCTTACCTCACGCTGCCCTTTGCTTGGATTGCCGGAGCCACAGAAGCGGAGGAAGTGTCCGACACTCTGCTGCGTTCGGTTCCTGTGGCGGTCTGCATGGCGATCATGCTGCTCAGCCTCGGCTGCTACCGATCGTTTGGCGGGGGATCCATCGCGACAGCGGCGCTATTCCTTGCAGTCTCGCCCATCTTTGTTTTCTACAGCCGCTACTACATCATGGAGTTGCTGCTGGTCTTCTTCAGCCTGGCTTCGATTCTAAGTGGGTGGCGCTACTGGGTCTCGCGCAATCCCTGGTGGCTGCTGCCGGTCGGCTTCAGTCTGGCCATGATGCATGCGGCAAAGGAGACCTGCGTCATTCACTACTTCGCCATGGCCGGCGCGATCGTTGGCTGTGCGCTGAGCAACTGGATCCGTCCGGCGTCGGGAGGCGAATTTGCGGCACAAGTGAAACAACACCCGATCAAGGCCAACCATATCAAGCCCTTGATAGTGGCAGTGTTAGTGACGTGGTTTTTGTTCTTTTCCTCCTTTTTTACCAATCTGCCAGCAGGCCTGATCGAGAGCGTGACCACCTACGCCAGCTACCTGACGCGAGCAGAAGGAAGCGGCCACGAAAAGCCCTGGTTTTATTATCTGCAATTGCTGACCTGGAAGAAGAATTACTACATCTGGACGGAGGCGGGACTCTTTGCGTTTGCGTTTCTGGGGGCAGTGTTCGCTTTTTTCCGCCGACCAAAGGTGTCAGCATCTCTGCTGCTGCCGCGCTTTGTCGTCTTCTATGCCCTGATCCTCTGCATCGTCTATTCCGCGATCAGTTACAAAACGCCTTGGACGATTTTAGGATTTCATCACATGATTATCCTGCTCGCTGGCTTCGGCGCTGCGAATCTCTGGCAAGTGATGAGACGGCGCTGGATGCGCGTTGTCCTCAGTGTTGTCATCGTCGCCATGTGCGCGCATCTCGGACAACAGGCAGTTCGTGCTACCAGCACAAGGCTGGCTGCCGATACCAGAAACCCCTATGTTTACGTCCACACGTCTACGGCTTTCATGCGCCTTCTTAAGCGCCTGGATGCCCTCGCCGAAGTCAAAGCTCCCAGCACTCAGGCGACTGAAGACGAGTGGCTGAATATCCAAGTCGTGCATTCGGAATCAGCGTGGCCGTTACCATGGTACACCCGGATGCACGAAACCGTGGGCTTTCCCGTGCATGTGCCTTCAGATGAAGTTCTGGCCAGAACGGATGTCGTCATTACAGAGCCTGCGTTTGCCGATTACTTTCGCCAGCATCTGGCTGAGACGCATGTAGAAGACGGCATCAACAGCCTGCGACCTGATCACTTTCTAACCGTATTCGTTCACCGCGATCTGCTCGCCGCCTTCAAAGAAAAACAAGAGCAAAAGCCAGTCCCTTAGTAGCCAATGTCACAGCCAAGTAGCACCAACGATGCAACGCCTTCCACTGGCTGGCAGTTCCACCACCGTGCCATGGCGACGACGTTTCAGATCGTCATTCTTACAGATGATCAGAAGGAAGCCGAGTTTGCCGCCGATGCCGCTTTCCGCGAGATTGATCTCATCGAGTCAGAACTGAGCCGATTCAAAGCAGGGAGCGACATCTCGAGGCTCAATGCAGCAGCGAAAGATGAAGAAATCTATGTGGGCCCAGCCGCCTGCGACTGCCTGCTGCTGGCGCACGATGTCGCGCGGGCCACAGGTGGAGCATTCGATGTCACCATCGGCCCACTGTTTCGCCTGTGGCGCGAGGCAGGAGAAGCTGGCGTTGGTGAAGAAGAGCTCGACACGGCGCGCGCATCAACGGGTTGGGAAAAACTGGAAGCGACAGCCATTGGCCCGACTGCCACAAAGCGTGCCGACGGAATGCACATAGATCTCGGCGGCATCGGCAAAGGCTATGCCCTCGATCAGGCTGCAGATCTGTTGCGCGACTGGGATATTGAGAACGCATTGCTCAGCGCTGGTGGCAGCACCGTGCTCGCCATCGGATCGGCACAGGACGAGCACAGCGGCTGGCCAGTGCAGGCGGGGCCAGCGGGCACTGACCCGACTTTTCTGCCCGATGGTGTCGCGATCAGCGGATCAGGCTTCGAAGTTCAAGGCGAACACATCATCGACCCGCGCACCGGTCGACCCTGTCCCATGACCGATACCGCCCGCCCCATCATCTGGGCCCAGGCTCCCAACGCCGCCCTTTCCGACGCCCTCTCCACCGCCTTCATGGTCATGAGCCGCAAAGAAATCGAAGCACTCTGTAAAAAACAGCATGGAATCGCCGCCCTCTTCTTTTCGCCTGCGACCGATAGCTAGCGAGTGAGAAAACGGGCTCCGGCTAGATGAAACCGAACTTGATGGTCTCCCACAGGGTGTCTACTAATTCGGCGACGTCCCTTATTTTCCTGGGTTCCTGGGCTGGTTGTCGTTGCAGGCATTCCCATGGTTGGGGAGGGATCTCCTTTGCATCGCTACAACAAAGATTACGAAAAATGGGCGTGGAAAATGGACAAACATGCGGAAAACTACGAATTGCTGCGCAATCATACATCGGACTATGTAACCTTTAGAGGATACAACGGGGCAGATCACTGGAGTTCCATCTGGGGTGATCTCGTCAATCCAGCGAGCGTAATTCAAGACGGGATCGACTTGGCGGAGGTGATAAATACTCCAGGTGAACCATCTGTGCCTTCAGAAGTAGAAGATCTTTTTAAGCAACAAGCAGCAAAAGAGGCCAAAGCAGCGGAGGAAAGAGAGGCTGCCCTTCAAGAGAATGATTTCTTTTCAGAAGAAGGGTATCATCCCTCAGGTGCAGGCGGATACATACTAATCGAATAGAAAGACATTATGGAATTACCGGATTTTTTAGACGAGACTCTATATACGGATGCGTTTAGTGCTCTAGGTAACGTCGCATATGCGGGATACACCACATTCTCTATTAGAAAACCTGCAGGAGCCCCAGTTTATGGGTCTGAGTTCTTTATCGAGGATGGAAATAGATGGATTACGTGGCAGCCTTTGTCTAGAGAGCTTTCTGTATCGGACATATTACGCCTAAATCCTTACACATCCAAACTTTCTGGAGTGGGGGTATTGTGCAGCAGTTCCTATTATCCAACGGTATCTGAAGAGATATTGGCGATTATAAAAGAATCTTCCATAGAAAGAGATATAATATTCCCAAGAGTGATCCCGTTTTTTAGAAAAAAAGAGCTTCCTTACGTTTATCATCTCGTGTATTCACCTAGTCACGGACTTTTTACCGAACAAAACAGTCCGATTCAGTCGGCTTTTTCCGTTCCTCACGGCAGAGAGTTTCGTATCTCTGTGGTGAAGGACAGTTCCGTTCCTAGTCTGGATTTGCTTCAAACCACTGATGGTTTCTTTTTTTCGGATTCTTTGGCACGAAGAATTCTTAAGCAGTTTCCTGACGTTCAATTTGATCCAATAGTTTATCCAGTAGATTAGTAACCATTTAGCAGGTGTGAGGTAAAAAAAGTGCTTTTTTCTTTTTTGTGACACGGGTTGCGCAGGGAAAATTCTATTGGCAGGAGAGAATGGGGCTAAGGAATACTTGGAGGCGGTTCCGAATGAGATGAGTAGTTTTCTGACAGAGGCAGCATTTAGCCTCGATGTTGCTACCTGCTACGTATGGAGATTGAATAAACAAAGGAGTTGGCAATGTGCTCCAAAGAAGAAGGCAGTTCCGCTGTTGGCGTTTTTAGGGGACAATGGGAAATTCTATCAGAAGTGGGCAGAGCACTATTACGAAATCGATGTTTGCGAGAAATCTGTTCGGCAGGTTTTTGAGAGCATCGCAAAAGGTAGTGAAATTGAAGAATCTGTGATACGAAGATTGAATCCGGATTTTGATGCGTCAGAAATCAGCGAAGATTGTGAAGAAATAGGGGTAAAAATCTCCTGACTATAACATTTTCGGGGATGCGGGAATAAAGGGGCACCACCGGGGCACCACCCTAGTGTATTTCCCTACAACTTGAAATTCACAAGACTCGCTGTTCCTCAGATTCCTGATCAGGTTCGAATCACGGAGCTGCCATCAGCGCAGGCGGAGAAACTGGGTATAGTTGTAGATACAAATTCTGAGACGTCCCTTATTTTCTACTTCAAAAAGGTAGCGTGTGATGTTTCTCCTACCGTTGGATCCTACCAGAAATTAGATAGTGTTTCGGATAATTGGGGAATCAAGGTTAAGCATACGAGTCTATAGCAGTCAGAGTCTTAGTGACGATTATCTAGACAAAATGGCGGAAGATGCACACTCTCAAGGTGTACATGCGGTGATCATTTGTGATAAGCCACCGACTGGCGTTGGGCAGCAAAATGGATTGCTTCAGCGAATCGCAGCATTTAACGATGATCTTCCAGAAAATAGGATCGGTTTGAACACTCCTGCCACGCGAACACCATTGGAGTTGACTCGACGCTCCAAAGCTGTTTTTTCTGTGGCAAAGCATGTAGTAGATGATGAATCGTTTTTTTCTAATTGTTCCGTTGGTCGCCGCTGGACTCATATGTCAAGTAGCTGAAGCAAAACTAAGCGCACCCTCGTCGGTGCCAGCCGGGAGTTCGTTCGAAGCTTCCTGGGATGGTCCTGAGGAAAAAGGACGCATCCGCATGGTAAGTGAAGATGGAGCCATTCTGACCGGCGGCTCTTACGCTTACATCAAAGACAAAACGGCGACCCTGACCGCGCCCGCCAAGCCTGGGGTTTATGGCGTTGGCTTTCAACCGGCAGGAGAGGTAACTTCACACATTAAGATCACAGTTACCGCAGTGACTGCTACCGTGGAGGCACCTGACACTGTCGAAATCAACGAAACGTTTTTCGTAAAATGGACGGGGCCTGCATACAAAACCGATCGCATTTATCTAGTTAAACCAAGTGACAACACTCGTGCAGGAGGGTTCTCCTATCCATCCAACAGCAAGGATGGCACGGTAAAATTACAGGCACCACTCGAAGCTGGCACTTACCACCTCGTTTACATGATGGGCAGAGAAGTGCTTGCGAAACAGGATCTGAGCGTGGGCGGCACCGTGGCGACGGTAAAATCCGCAGCAACTGTCCAGGCAGGAGGAGATCTCGATGTGCAGTGGACCGGCCCCAACAACAATCAGGACAGGATCGCAATCGTCACTGCGGGTGCCGAGAGCAGAGTCGGCGGCAGTTATGCCTACACCGGCAACAGCACCGGCGGAGCAGTGACGCTGGTGGCTCCCGAGAAAACCGGACAATACGACGTTGTCTACTTTCTCCGCAGCAAGATCATTGCGCGACAGCCGATCGAGGTGGTGCCGGTGTCCGCTACCTTGGATGCGCCGGATGAAGTCGTGGGCACCCTGGCATTGGAAGTAAAATGGACAGGCCCAGGGAATCGTCTGGACCGCATTGTGATGGTGAGTGCCGAAGAAAGCGCCAGTGCAAATCCGGCCATCGCCGCTCAGGCCTACGTTGTCAACGAAGAGCCTGTCGCCTCAATGACCGCCCCGGCCAAGCCAGGTGACTATCTTCTGCACTACTGGACGGGCAAAGGAGCCACGCTGGCGACTCGCCCCATCCGAGTGACTCCGCCACCCACTGATCCGGGATTCTTGAAAGTGGGCTCGACGCCGAACAGAGGCTTCGGCGAAAACTCAGCAGTTGAAGTGATCCTCGATGCCTCTGGCAGCATGCTCAAGCGGCAAGGCGAGAAGCGGCGCATCGAGATCGCCAAGGAAACACTGCTCGGACTGATCGGCGACACCATCCCGGCGAAGACAGGTTTTGCACTGCGAGTGTTCGGCCACAAGGAAGCCGACAGCTGCCGGACGGATCTCGAAATTCCTCTCGGCCCACTCGATCCCGCTGCGACAAAAGCAAAAGTATCGAGCATCAATGCCATGAATCTGGCAAAAACGCCGATCGCTGCATCGCTCGAAAAAGTTGCCTCTGACCTCAGCGGCATCACGGGCGAGCGCATCGTCATTCTGGTAACGGATGGCGAAGAAACCTGCGATGGTGATCCAGCTCTGGCCATTCGCATGTTGCGATCAATTGGATCAGACGTTCGCGTGAATATCGTCGGCTACTCGATCGACGATGCGCAATTGAAAGAGACGTTTTCAAGTTGGGCCACGATAGGGGGTGGCCAGTATCTGAATGCTCCCGACGCTGATGAACTCGCCAAGGCAATGAGGGAGGCGCTTGAGATTCCCTTCGAAGTCTTCACTGGCGAAACACTCATCGCGACCGGCATCACGGGCGGCCTACAACTTGAGCTGCCTGTGGGCAGCTATCAGATCCGCTACAAGTGGGATGGAAAAGAGCGTAGCAAAGAGGCGACTGTGGTGTCCAACCAGCTTGTTGAGGTTCAGTTGCCATGAGGTTCGAACAGATTTTTGTCTGCCCCGGCACGCAGGAGAGGATGTTGGCATTCCCAAAAGTTGAAGTTGTAAAGGGATCATGTGCTGATTACACTTGCGGTCGCACAACCTCAAAAATCACACAACTCAATGAAAAAGAATATCGCAGCCTCTTTAGCTGCCCTAATCGGCCTGGCCAGCGTTGCGCAGGGAGCCTCCCTGAGCCTTGACCTCCAACCAGCCGGTGGTACCACAGCGGCTGGATTTGAGCCATTCGAGGTCGCGAATAATCAAGATTTGGGAGCCACGCCGGCTACCAGCACTTACTCGGCATTTGGCGGCACCAACAATATTGTTGTCACGCTGACTGCAGCGAATCTGCCCGATGGCAACGCCGACTTCCGTGCAGTGACTCGAAACGGAGCAGCGGGTGACGTCGTGAACGACTGGATCGGAGTAGACACCCGCGAAGGCGGCACCGATGTAACGATGGCGATCAGCGTCCTCGGGCTACCAGCGGGCGACTACAGTTGGCTTTCCTACCACTATGACGGTGGAACCGGGACGACCAACGGGAACTTAAACGGAACCAACGACTATTCTCTCGTCGATGCATCGGGATCCACTGGCATCATCGCCAACGGCATCACCATCGGTGAGGGCAATCTGGGAGGTGCCATTTCGACCTTGTCGACAAATTTTTCCAGCGACGGAACCGCTGCGGTGACATTCACCCAGATCATGGACGCTGGCCAGGGCGGCACCACCAATGCACTGTTCGCGCTGACAAACGGCGTCGTCATCACGCAAGTTCCAGAACCGTCCGTCGCTCTACTGGGTGCGTTTGGTCTGGGCCTGCTCGGCCTGCGCCGTCGCCGCTAGGATTTTCCTGCAGCGATATTTTCAAGAGGAGCCGCATCCCACAACAGGGTGCGGCTCTTTTTTGGGCAAATCCCAATGGTGGCGGAAGTCTACAACACCGTGTTGGCCCGGGTGGTGGTGGACTACCCGCTCATCGTGGAGGACGACACTGTGCCGCCACCGGACGCGATCGGCAAACTACTCGCAACTTTCGAGTCCCTGAAGGGAAAGGGCGAACGCGTGGCGGTCAGCGGCTGCCTGTGCACGCTAGCGGGCCCTGAACACAGCTAGATTCTTGACGACAAAGACCTTTGCGCCTGCTTCGAGAATGGTTCTTTCGGGGAAATCGATGTCTGCAAATCATGCCACGTCCCTTGCGACGCTCCTTCCCTTGCGACGCTCCTCTGGGCACCCGCCCTCCCGGTGAGAGGATCGGGGTCGTTTGTCCTGGCAGGATGATTTCCACTTCCGGGCCCTCGCCAGACACCAACGCGGTGAGCAGGGGTCTGCATTTGTGAAGTATCATCTTTCGCATTGATGAAAGGCAGAATTCCAGTCGTGACTCGGGGGGGCCAGTGGTCTCGAAAGTAACCAGTCAGTGCCCCTTGCCCAGTGCGGGCGTCGCCCCAGCGTGCCGCCTCGCAGTCGATCATTGGGCTGGCAACGCTGGAAATCCGATTCACAAAGTGACCGTAACCTGCCTTCGCCGCCGCAGAAAGCCCAATCCGATAATCCCTGCGACCGCCAGCACAGCGACCGAAGGCTCAGGGATCGTCACATAGCCGTATTGCAAATGATCCACCTGCGAGGCCCTGTTAATGGTCATCCTAGTGTTCGGCCAAGACTAAATTGACGGATAGAGGTGCTTGAGTTTGGTTCGAGCAGTTTTGTTTGTGAATTGCCAGTTGATTGGCCGTGGCGATTGGTTCCGGCGGGCCACGTTGGCTTTCGCTGCCTCTTCGAATTCGACACGACTTGCAATGCGTGGCTTCAGCGCAGAGCGGGCCAACAATGATATCTCGATTTCTGCCATGTTGAGCCAACTGCCGTGCTTCGGGGTGTAGTGGACTTCGAGTTTCTCGGCAAGGCGCCGTGCTTTTTCTGGGGCGAACCGTTTGTAGAGCGAAGCTTCATTGTGGGTGTTGAGATTGTCCATCACCAGCACGATGGATGACGCATCAGGGAATACTTCCTCGCACAAGAACTCGATCACCTCGGCGTAATCAAGTGAAGTTCGGCGCGCTTCTTTTCCAATGAACAATTCACGCCTTCCAAGATGCGGCATCGCCAACATGAAGGCGCTGGCACTTCCTTCGCGAACATACTCAGCGTCGTAACGTTCTCGTTTTCCGGCGCAATGCTCCTTGGCCGGTTGCGCTGCTAATGGCTCGGCAATTTGTGAAAGCAATTGTTTGCTAAACTCGTCCAGGCAAACCAACGGACGCAGTGGATCAGGCTTGCGTTCGTATGTTGCCAGCACATCTTCCATCGCAGCTACAAATGCGGCGTCCTGCTCCGGCGCGATGCACCAGCACTCCTGCTGCCATGGTTTAAGGTCGTTTTTTTTAGAGTAGTACGAACTGCTTCTGAAGAGATGGTTTCAATAACTTCGAGTTCAATGAGACGATCCGCGATCAACTGCATCGTCCAACGCGATGCGTCGGCAGGCACTTCCGAGCAGGCGATCTTGACCATCATCGCTTCCACTTCACCAGTAACTTTCGGATCAACTGGGGGGCTAAGCCGAGGCTTGCGTTCCAATGCTCCAAGCGCGCCGACTTCACATACTCGCTCCCGCAGTCTCTGTAGAGATCGCACTGAAAGCCCACAGATCGTTGCTACTTTTGAGTCCGACAATGCTGGAGCCTCTTCACTACAATCCATGGCAACCATGGCAGTAGCGCGTTGCACTTTCACCGCGGCCGCTACACGGCTTCGCGAGAGCTTCACTAACTGCTCGCGTTCGTCGGACTCCAATTTGATGTGATACTTTTTTACAGGCATCCACTAACAGATACCTCAATCATAAAAGTACAAGTTATGGTAATTATATTTAACGCCAGTTTAGCCTTGGTTGAACACTAGTAATGCCTTCCGGATTGTAGAATCCCAAAAATACGGCATGTTCCACATTCCCCGGTATTCTAGAACCCGCGAACAAATCGGGAAGCAGTAAATCACTAGCTCCGGGAATGGGATTTGTGGTTAGACCGATACTGATATAGTCAGCAGGAATATCACTCGGCGATTCATGGGTAAGCACAATCCCTGCGAACGTTGGATACTCTCCCAGAATATTTGGTGAGAACTGAAAACGGTAAAACGAAGAAATAGGCGTGTTGGGAATCATAACACCACCTCCAGAACTTAGCCCATCGATCACACCATCGTCTCCGTCCACGGAACGAACTCCGGAAATCCCCAGATCGCTCGTCACGATGCGCCCCCGAGTAATGGTGACGAATGGCGTATCGAGCGAGCCGTCTTCAAAGTCTTCCAGAAACACGTTGTTGCCCTCAGAGTACGGGCGCAACGGACTATCTTCGAAGCTGCGGTAGCCTTTCACAATGTAAAGCAAACCAGCGCTTTGGGACTCGATCCGCAACGTCGCCGCAACCACTGATGAGGGCAGTGAAAGGACTCCTAGAACCAACCCAACGAAAATCGACTTCATTCGTTCACGCTGAATTCGATTTGAGACAAGCCGGACAAACCTACTCTTGCTTTGAAAGAGTAGGGGCTACCAACAAAAGGAGGGTTTACAAGAAGTGGTGTATCCAGAATAAATTCGATCATTCCAGTCCCATTTGGATGCCCCGCGCCAAGCGGATCGAGAATCTGATCCAAACGATCCTGCCCAGCCCTATAAAAAATCGTATCCGTCGGGTTCGGTGCGGTGATGCGTACTTTGGTTCCCCGAGGCACCCGGCCTCCCGGTGAGAGAATCGGGGTCGTTTGTCCGGGTAAGAAAATCTCAACATCGGGCCCATCGCTATTGGGCCAGACACCAACACTGGCGGCAGGGGTCAGCATTTGGGAAGGATCATGTTTCGCAGTGATGAAAGGCGGAATTCCCGTAGTGACTCGCGTGGTCCAGTGCTGTCGAAAGTAACCAGTCAGAGCCCCGGGCCCCGTGAGGGCATCGCCCCACCGCGCTGCTTCACAGTCGATCAGAGGACTGTGAAGACCTGAAACTGAGATCCGGCTCACAACGTGACAGTATCCTGCCTTCGCCGCCGCAGAAAGCCCAATCCGAAAACGCCTAGAGCAACAAATTCTGCGACGTCCCTTATTTTCTTTCATCGTTATACCGCGATCACCAGTATCCTGCCCGAATGAACGCTAATTGTTCCGTTTCAGAGTACCATATGTCGAATCCAGCGCCGCGACCGGATCGCCAACCACGATATTTCACTGCATCGTCCGGGTAATCCCAGCCGTGATCCCCGAAATCGTGGTCAAACTCTTGCGATTGGTAGTCCGTTTGCTGGTCAATCTCGAACGGAGTCGCATCTGAATACTGTCGTCGTTTTTCAGTTAACGAATTCATCCAAGTTTCCAATGAATTCTTGGTTGTTGTGAATTTCAGTTCGTGTCCAGATGCATACTTGTGCAATGTAATGTCAGATGCATCAGTTGGAAGTTGCACATAGCCATCGTTTAGTTTTGATGCGTCGGGATGAAGAAATTCACCATAGCGAAATGAATCGACAATCGCCCCGATTAGAAAAAGCATCGGAAGGCCGAGAATGGCACACACCCCAAGCGATGCGAGAATTGGGTGTTTAGTTAAGCGGCGAACAGAAAACGGTAAAATAAATGCCAATACAACCATCACGAATAACGTGATCTGAACCGGAAGTACAGCTGGTGCAAACATTTGAATTCAAGGTTCAAACCCCGCTCTTACCCGATTCGCTCCATCGGTTTGCTGGTTTGAGTTTCATCGCGTGCTCGAACTGATGTGCGAAATTGTGGCCATCGCCGCCTTGAGTAGGAATGTAAATCGAGACAGTTGTAATTTCGATTTCACCAACCAACCCACGAGGCTGATCTTCCGGGCAATCCCTATACAATTCAATATCGCAGCCCGAAACGACTTTGCCGTCATTTCGCCGAGATTTGTTCATTGCCGCATCCGTTGCAATTGACAATGCGTCTGGCAATGAAGCCGCAGAAACATCCATAGCGAAGTTCTCCCCTGCGAGATACCCTTCCTCATCCGGCACTTGTGCCTCGTCTTCCAGGATCAACTCAGCGTGATAGATTCTCATTTCTCGAGCGAACGTTAAATGTTCGCTCACCCTTTGCCAAGGAAGAATCACGCGGTAAGGGGTTGTGCGCAACGCCCTTGTCCGGCTCGGTTAGTTTGCGTGGCCACATCCTTGCAAGACGTCTTGAAATTCCGCCCACTCTGGATCGTCCTCAACAGTTAGTTCGATTGGAAGGACAGGTTGTCCTGCCAATGCCTCATTGATGGCTTCGCCAACCGCGCCGACGTCTGACACATAGAAATGCCATTCACGCTGCCCCGAACTGGTGAAAACGAAAGCCAATATGGCGAGTTCTGTGGAGTCTAGCGCATCAACTATCGTATCCTCGAAATTGCCTAGCGCGGTGTTCTGCAAATTATTGGGCATGCCGCTCGTGTTGTCGCTGTCATACGGCCAGATGACTGTAAGGCGGCTTCCGTAGCGGGGATCTCCGACCCGCTTTTGCAAATTCGGGCGATACCGCAAGACCGATGGTTTGTCGGGGTTCGTTCCGTTTGCGACGTTCCATGCGTCGTTGTCTGCTGATGTTGCTGCCATCTTTCTTAGCCGAGACTTTATGGGAGAGCTCGCAGTTGGAAAGCAACAAATTCTGCGACGTCCCTTATTTTCTACCCCTTATTTTCTACCTGCCTATCTTCTACTCGATCGGCAGAATGCGGATAAAGTGACGGTCGTCCAAGTCTTCCAGATCAAAGCTTAGGGTGTAACTCCCTGGAACTGGTTCATCAAGAGTCCCGGTGAGAGACAGATCCGTCGCAAACGATTTCAGATCGGACGAACCTGCGACTCTGAATCTGGAGGCGAAGGGCTCTGCCACAAAGTCAATTCGGAACTCGCCATTATCATGGGCAACGTCGGTGATGCTGACATCTGGAGCCGGGTCGTCTGTTTTGAAAAAATCCACCTCAGCCGCACCCATTAGAACCAGTTCGCAGGTTACTGGTAAACCCGGACAGTCATCGCCTTGAGCACGGAAGCCACCCCAGGGCTCGACCCATAGGGTAGTGGTGCCAGGAACGATGTCAGCTCTATACTTGCCGTCTTCGTCGGTGGTAAAGCGTTCCTCGCCGCCTAGGCCGTCAATCACCACAACCGTCTGATCCGGCATAGGGTCTCCATTCTCATCGCCGACCGTTCCCTCGATGAGAGCAGACGTTACGACGGGCGCCATCCAGTAAGCCGTCTGCGTCCTATTCAGCGCACCGACCCCAACAATCATTCCGTCGTTGTTGATGTCCATTGCAGTAAAGATTGACCACTCAAAAGGGGTTAGGAAGCTGAGGATTCTGGGCTCGGCTCCTACCTCATAAAGCATCCCCGTTCCTGAGGTATAGGTGTTTGTGTTACGACTGATACGCCGCCCCACCGCAATGCCGGAGTCATTTACCGCGAAAGCTTGGGACGTCTGGGTATCAAGATCGTGATACGCTGACCCATCCCAAAGACGCGCGACTTCCGTGCGCCCAGGTTCAGCTGCCGAGTGCCCCACGACATGGCCAAAATTGTTGAGGCCTTGAAAGGAAGGTTCAATCTCGAGAATCTCGTAACTCCCCGTGCCCACCGCAGCCCGGTCGGGCCCTAGCACTCCTCTAGCCAAAATTGTCCCTTCGTCATTGATCTGGAAGGCACCGCCATCCGCCCGAGCGCCTGTAGATGGAGTCTCCAGCTCAAAGACCTCGGCCCATGTCGCCCCGGTGGATGTCGCAGGAGTAAAGAAATGCCTGTCTCCAAAAATCGGGTCATCGATGTCGATGGCTGCCGCGCCGGCAATCACACCATGGTTATTGACACTATAAGCCACCGAACCGAGGCGGAACTTGTCCACTGGGGGCACGCCCGGATCCGCGATACTGAAGTCCATCAGCTGCACCGAACTTGTCTCTTGGTCAGCCGTCCACACCGCCCCGTTGAACCGGGGACCAAAATTCCATGGTAGCACAACCGCTCCAACGATGACTCCATCATCATTGATGTCATAGGCGATCGACTCCACTGAGTTGGCTGGTGCCGCCAGCTGAGTCAGAACGCCGTCTTCCCAGCGGAACCCATCATAGCGATCGCCAAAATATGCCTCTCCCACGACCACCCCGTGGATATTGACCGCGTAGGGCACGATACGCGTCACGCCCTCAGCCTCAATCGCGCCCACCGTGTAAGTCTGAGCTTCGAGCTCGGCGATGAAGCAGAATAGCAAAGCACTAACCCAGGTTGCTACGAGCTTTGTTGCAAGAGTAAGAAGAGGTAAGCCAACTGTTGCCTGAACGGCTGATAGGGCCGCTGAAATTCTCATCCTGGTATCGAAGGCAACGAGACGCCCGCAATCACTCTTGGACGGATCACGCGTAGCATTATTTGAACCCTCTTGGTCTTGGCCGAACAGTTGATGAAAAATTGTCAGGCCGAGAAGATTACTGCGGATGAGAAATGTGGAGTTGTGTTTCATGTTTATGGACACCAAAATTCGCTGAATTGAAACTGCATGGTTTTATAATAACGTGATTGTCGTTTTTTTGACCAGTAGCCCCCCAATCTAGTCAGGAAGAGATTCGAGGCAGCTTTTCAGAAGGGATAAACCCCCGCTCGAACATAGGTCGAATCAGGTGAGTCACCTAAACCCGCCTTTGGAATCCTGACCGTGATGCGATCGATGCCGGGGCCATAGAAATCGTTCTCGGTTTCGTAGGTTTCGCCGAAGAAACCGCCGAAAATCGCCCCCCAAATCTGCAGGTCAAAACTCACCTCGACAAAGATTGGGAACGTCTCCTCCGAACCTGCCTGCTGGCGGAAGCTGACGATGATGTGCTCCTCTGAGGGGGAGAATTCGACCAAGTTACCAGATGTGTTTTCCGCCGGACTCAGCCCCATGGCGTAGGCCAACGCGTTGGAGATACCGTCCCCGTTCGGATCTTCGTTGAAGTGAATAACACCGAGGTCAGTGACGCCGGGGTAATACTGTTCGATCCAGTCGAAGTAGTCTGAGGCTAGACTCTCACCAAGTAGAAGCGAGGCAGATCCCAACTCCCCTTCGCTCTCCCGAAAAGTGCCGAAAATAATGTCGGAGACACCGTCCCCGTTGAAATCTCCTTTCCCCGCAGTGCTGTAGCCAAACCACTGGTTGGTGGAATCCCCATCCCTGATGATCGAGGTGCGGAAAAAGCCCGAGCGGCTACCGTAGTGCAACCGCACGGTGCTGTTCCTGTTGTGAGTGACGAAGTCATCAAGGCGGTCTCCATTCACGTCACCGACGCCCTGGACAAGCCACCGGTTGGCAGAGAAGGCGGATGCGAGACCATCCGGTAGATCGCGGGCATCGAGGTAGGCGGGCAGGGTGGCGTTCGTGCCGAAAATAACCTGTCCGGATGCATTGCGAAGGGCGATCGCGCAGTCGTCGAAACCGTCGCCGTTGACGTCCCCGACTCCTCCCACAGATCTGCGATCCCTCAGTGTATACGCATTGTAGACTGTGAAGCCGTTGCTCCCGTCAAGGTCGTCGAGGTCAAACTCCCCGCCATGGCCTGAGCTGCTTCCATACACTACGTAGGTCACCCCCACTACAGTGGCCAATTGCTGCAACATGCGGGTAGAGGTTGGCGCACTGATGATCATGTCCCCGAGACCGTCGCCGTTGAAGTCGCCGATTCCTCCGATCGACTCCCCGAGACGCCGGTCTGCAAATCCGGGCGCATCAAATTTCCCTTCGATGACAAAGCCGTTTGTCCCATCGAGATTTCTCACATCGATGCCATAGCCGGAAATCGTCCCGAAAGTGAAGGGATCGGTGTAACCTCCCGCGCGTCCGTAGATCACGTAGACGTCGCCGGCATCACGCCGGTTCTCGGAGTCTAGGCCGGCACCTGGGGCGCAGATCGCAAAATCATCGATACCGTCACCGTTCACATCTCCGAGCCCGGCGGCCATTCCACCCAGCTGGCCAAACAGAGAGAGCCCGAGAATCTCGAACCCGCCCACGCCGCCGGCGGTGAGCTGCCTGAGGTCTCCAGATGGGAAGCTGCCATTCTTCCCATAGACGACGAATCCCGAGCCGATGTGGTAGTCGTTGTTCTCGCTGCCGACGCCCCCATCGGGGTCGAAGTCGACGTTTCTTCCCGGGACTCCAACGAAAAAGTCGTCGAGCCCATCGGCATTGACGTCACCCATCGGTTCCAAGATCATTCCGATACTCTCCACATTGAAATGCCCGTAGTCGACGGGATCGTGGGAGAGGTGGAGCCGCCGGAACGAGGCGTCGGCGAAAGTCGTCCGATTCCCGAAACCATCTGCCGCACCCGGGATCAGGTAGACGACCCCGGGCCCGTCGCAGATGTCAATACCAGCGCACCCGTCGAACCGATCCCTCAAATCAGTGACGAGGATATCGTCGTACCCGTCCGCATTGAGATCGCCAGCGATGGTCGCGGTATTGCCGAACCAGTTGGTCAGGAGAGCCGGGTTCCCGGTGATTTTGCCGTCTAGGGTGACATCGATCAGCTGCGCTCGAGCGTTGGATGGTTTAAAGAGTGCAAGAGTGGCGAGTGCTACTACAGAGCGGGCAACGAGCCCTAGTAAGCGGGTAATATGAGACATCTTGTAGCGGTGTAAATGTTCTTATTTGATTCGATTGGTTTCCTTCTTGATGAATATCGAAGCCCTTCAACGCTTTCAATTCGGGAAAATAACGTGCTGGCACTTCTGATGAATTCTGCCAAGTAACGGGCAAATTCTGAATAGATCCGGCGGGAACTGGCTGCACTACTCGGTGCGCCACGGTTGGTCTCTGGGGAGGTAGCGGGCGCGCATTCGGAAGTAAGCGGGGCCCTCACCCTCGGTAATTGCAGTGATCTCGCTAACTGGCATGAAGTTCTCGGCATCGCTGAAAAGGAAGGGAATTTCCCAGTTTTGCAGGTTGTCCGATCGCTCTGGAATAAGGATTACATCTACCAACGTGCCGTCTGCGGAGTAGACCACAGTTGCCCCGAGCACTTTGGAATCTTCGATAAAGAGGGTGGGTGCTGGCAGGGCAGGACCGCTGGGAACGGAGGGATCCGTCAAGAGAGCATATTCCAGGATATTGGTCACTCCGTCGTGATCGGGGTCGGCATCGGCACCGGTCGTTTTCGGATCCAGGAGGTCATCGCCAGAAAAGAAAAGAGGGAGCCAGGTTTCATAGCTACCTCCTGGAATGGTTCGGACGAAAGTACCGTTCGTTTTGAGCGTTGCGAGGGTAGAAGCGCTCGCCGTGCCATCGGAGAAGTCGATCGCAGTATCCCTGGCACCAAAGAACTTCAGGGCTGGCAGCGAGGCAAACCCGGCGGGGAGGATTCCCTCGATTGGGTTCACCGAAATGTTGAATGACTCAAGGCCGGTGAGGTTGGCGAATTCAGATGGGATCGTTCCCGTAAGTCTGTTCAAAGAAACGTTGAAGCGCCGGAGCGGGGAATTTGCGAGTTCGGGCGGGATGGTGCCGGTGAGCTGGTTCCTAGCGAAGTCGAGATCGAAAAGTCGCGGGAGGTTGCCGAGCTCTGGAGGAATGTTTCCTGCAAGGAGGTTGATTCCCAGGTTAAGCTGCTCAAGCAAGGTAAGATTGGCGATGCTCGATGAGATCTCTCCGGTGAGCCCATTGAAGCTGAGGTCTAGTTGGTCGAGCGTCGTGAGATTGAAAATCTCCTGTGGAATAGAGCCAGTGAGCAGGTTGCGATCCAGGATGAGATCGGTAACGGAAGATAGGTTTCCAATCTGCGGAGGGATCACACCGTTGAGAGAATTACCTGAGAGGCTGAGAATCCTGACCGTGGAGAGATTGCCGATTTCTGGAGGGATGGGGCCGCTGAATTCGTTCTCGTCTAAGGAAAGATTCTCTATCGAGGTGAGGTTCTGAATTTCGGGAGGAAGGGAACCGCTCAAAAGGTTAGATTCAAGGTTGAGTGACTGGAGGCTACTTAAGTTCCAGATGGCCGGGGGAACCATTCCGGTCAGTCTGTTTTGCCCCAGATTGAGCTTCTGAAGCGATCTCAGGTTGCCGAGCTCTGGAGGGAAAGCACCCGGCTGGAAACAGCGCTGGAAGGAGAGGTCGGTGAGCGCCGTAAGCTTCCCGATCTCTGGTGGAATCGGGCCGGAGAAAATGTTGAAGGAGAGATCAAGATCTCGGAGCGAGGGAAAGTTTCCAATCTCCGGCGGGACTGCACCGCCGAGACTATTGTCGCGCAGGAAAATTCCGACGACCGTACGACCGGAAGCCGTTGGCTCTGTGGTGACCCCGTGCCAACTCTCGGCAGCGGGATCGAGCCAGCCGGTGTTGTTTTCCCAACCTTCGCCGTTAGTGGCATTGTAGAGAGCAACGAGGGAAGCATATTCGGTTGAGGGAAGGTCGTCCCGAAGCCCAGCCAGGGAGAGGGTGGGCAACAACGTGAGTGCCAGAGATACAGAGATGCGATGGAAACAGGAGAAAGGCATGGACAAAAAATTTATACACATCATTTTCATTATACGCAGAAGAGAAAAATTTGTGACGCTCCGAGCCGAAAAAATTGAAAAGCGTCTGCGGCCCAAGCCGGTTTGCGGTGGCTCTGAGCTGGTCGGCGCCTGTGCAGGGGTGAGTGCGACAATGCAACCGCAGTCGGAGCAGCACTGTGTTTCGACTTCCAAGAGGGTGATCTTGCGCTTCACTTGTCAGAGCATGAAATGGTCCTGGATGCTTCGATCACCACTTCGAGGTCACCCTCAGAGTTCATTCCTCAATCGGTCATGCCTTCCGAGGAGTTCCACGCCTTGTGGGGGAATGCTAAAAAGGGACGTAGCATTGAATGTGTCAGCTGGAGGTGTCAGGCGATGCTGTCTCAGTGGTAACTCTGCCGCCTTTGCGCAATTGAATATTCGGCTGCGCGCTGGCGGGGTATTTTCGAGCAAATTGGAGTGAGTTTGTGTCACTTTTGCGTCACAATGCCCACAAATGACAAGAGTGACCAACATCTTCGTTGTCCTTTTCATCCTGGCGTTCGTGGGTGGCTCCGTTTTCATTTACGTGTACTATGTTATTCCTAAAGAAAATGATGCCGGACAACAGCGCGTACAATCGATCTCGCCATCCGAAGCCATGAATCTGGAATCGAAAGAAGCAGTCGACGAAGTGATCGAGGCCGCATTGGATAAGATCACCGTCTGGGAAATCGAACCCGCGATTCCCTCCGAACGCGTCGTGATCTGTGTAATCGGAATGATTTCGGGAACGGCCAATGGCGGCATTGGCAAGTTCCTCTTTGATCCCACCTACCAGGATCCGACGAATTTTCTCCTTTGCGCGGATGCCTTTGACACCATAAGCGCAAGCGAAGTTGCCAAGGAACTTCGTGCTGTGCTCAAACTGTTTCCGGGCGGCCTACCACAGGCAGACCGAGATGAGCGTGCCCGCACATACAATGAACTCAACAACCGACCCATTGACCCGCTCGAAAAGTTGGAGGACTTGATCCTTGATGAAGAAGACGAGCATCGCAAAAAACTTGCTTCCTTCATTGTGCGAAGCCGCCTGTTGAGTGAAGCAAAACTGAACGAGGTCGCGCTCAGGGTAAGAGAAGGTGAACTAGTCGAAGCTGCTTACCGCTTGGCGCAGATCAAGATCGATGCAGAAGAAGCGGATCTCTCCACGCAACCGGAGGGGATCGTCTTCTGCGTGGTCAAGGTGCTCACAGAAAGCGTTTTCTACGAAGATGAGACCGTGGAGCCGGCGCTCTATCTGAGCTATGCCAATGCATTTGACGCCATTGGAGCCTTAGATGTTTCCCGGGCGATCAGAAACACTATCTCGCTTTTCCCAGGGGGGCGGCCCCAGCCTGATCCAGTAGAGCGTCGTCGCACGCTCGGCACGCTGGAAGGACAGCCTGCCGAGCCGCTGAAGCCGCTCTGGGAAGCCTTCGACGATGAGAAAGCACATCGGCGAAAGCTGGCACAATACATCTTGAGCTCGGGCATGTTGGGTGATCCCCCAGATACCACCCTGTCGGCTGGGCAGGTATTCGATCTCATCGCGAAACGAGACTACGCGGCGTTGGCTACGGTGCTCACGGATAACGTCGAGGCTTCGAACCAGCTTGGATTCCCTAGCGTGGAGCAGCTGTTCGACGGAATGGGCCCGCAACCGATGCATCCTCTCGAATTCGCGGTCTCTCGTGGAGACCACCGATCCGCTTCCCTTTTGCTAGAGCATGGTGCAGACCCCAACAAACGTAACGAGTATCAGAACACCGCGATGCACGAAGCCGCCGGGCAAGGGGATGTTGCAATGATTGACTTGTTGGTAAAGTATGGGGGAGACGTCAACGTTGGGAACCGTCTCAAAATCACTCCTCTCTCTTTTGCAGCTCGTAACGGCAACCTTGACGCGACGAAACGTCTCTTGGATCTCAGAGCCGATGTTGGTGCGATTGTCCACAGGGACAATCGCCAAATCCTAGACAGCGTTGACAATGTCGATGTTGCAAAATTACTCCTGGCGGCTGGGGCTCAACTGGAACCGCTCGATGACAATAGACGCACGCCGCTCCACAGTGCCATTTATAACGGGTTCATTGACGTCGCGGTATTTCTGATCGAAGAAGGGGCCAACACGACGATTCAGGATAAAAAAGGCCTGACCCCAATCGACCTAGCACGACAGGGTCTTGAAGGAGATGACCTCGCAAAAATACTGGCTGCCGTCGACGACAGAAGCAAGTGAGGAATCGATTTTCCAGCTTATCGGTATGACCCAATGGTTGGTCTCCGCAGCCGGAGAATGCCGTTGTAGAAAATCAAATATTGTTGTGCAACAGCGCCCGATGAGTAGCCGTTGGCAGCGGATTCTACCGCTGCTAAGAAATGACCGAAGCCCAAACCTATTCCTGGATCTTTTATGCCGTATCTGCATCTGCAAATGATGAACAGGGAGTAAATCTTCGGGATATCGATGCCGTAGCCGACGGAATCAACCACGCCATCCCAACGCAAAAAGAAATGGCTGCGTCCTTGAGTTGGGCTGAATCAAAAGGCTTGATTGAGAGACTTGGAAAGCAGGTGTTTTTGAGCGCTGACGGAAAGGATTTTGCTGCACCGTTTTCTGAGCGGCCAGGTGGCATGATGAAATCCTGGGAGCGCAACACGCACGACCCCAGGGAATGGGAAATTGGCTCGTGATCAAGGACTCGTGATGCGTTTAATGAAGGGAATCGAAATGAAGTTACTTTTCCATAAGATCATCTGTGTTGCTGTAGCGAGTATCGTAGTAACAGGCTGCAGTGAGAAACCGAGTGCTTTCGATCCTAATGAGTGGATAGCATCTCCAAGAAGGGAAACTATGCCATTGATGGTCGACTGTGTGAGAAATGGGTGGCTGGAGGAAAATTGGCATACTCTTTCAGTAAGAAATAGAAGCGTGTTAATCGCTCTTTCGACAAATGAACAGATTGTCCCCAGCGAGTCGTTTGTCCCAGCGATCGAGAGCCATATCAAGTCCGTCTCTCAAATTGAGCAGGAGATCGCAATCAGTTGGCTTGGCGGCTTGGTTTCGGGAAGCTCAGCAGATGCATTAGTTAGAATTGCCTCTATGCCCATTAATCCGGATTGCCGGGTTCTAGCACTATTGGAATTGTTCTGGATCGTCATTGACGAGCCAAATCTCCCAATCTCGGAAGATCTTTCGAGATTACTGGCAGATGAGAATAGTAGAATTCGTGGGAGCGCCGCCTTGGTTGATGCCAGGAGGTTTGGCACAGTACTCTCGTATGAAACGCTCTCTCAACTAGTCGGTAGAGAGGTCAATAAGCAGGAGCTTGAAGAATTTGTTCAGAGAGTGAAAATTAGGCGAAGGGAAGATGGGGTTAAGAAGGGGTTTGTTTCTTTTTCTCAGTTGGGGGAGGGGTCTAATCTGGGCCGAAAGGTTATTGTCCCAAAACCGTGATCTTATGCTTGAGGACAGCACGTCTGCATATCGCCACCGATCTTGAACTTTTGATCGTATTAAACTACGCAAATGTCCCTCACCCTCCTCCTGGAAGGAACTCTTCGCGAGTTCCGCTACCTGTAGTCCATTGACCGATTCAATGTGCTCTAAGCTAAGTTCGACAACGCGATAGAAACGTTTCTTGTTATCCGTGTTCAAGCGTTCAAGCCAGGATCTGAACGGCTTGTTTCTTTAATGGCACCACCAGGCTCCCTTCCAGCATTTGTTCTCAATCGGTCATGCCCTCGGAGGAGTTCCATGCCTTGTGGAGATCTTCGACTGATGGGATGATAGGATCGCGAACAACGCGGAATCCGAGCCATACCGCATCCGTGTGATACCAGAGGCTTTTTGGCAGGGCGGGATCTTGTCTCTTGAGGTCTGGTGAGGATCCGGCGCGGGCAGCGGAGCGCAAATCTTCGCGGGAATCGTACCATGAGCCGCCTCGATAGGATCGCGGATACAAGGTCAGGGGCACCACGTAGTCAGGCGCTTCGGGCTGTGCGAATGCTGAGTAACTGTCTGGTAGATAGGCATCGAGTGTCCATTCCGCAACGTTACCGTGCATGTCATGGAGTCCCCACGGGTTGGGAAGTTTGGAGCCGACTTTGGCATACTGCTCCGACCCGTTCTTCGGGTTGATGCTGTTGTCCCAGAATACGGCGTAGTCGTCGATGCGTTCGATCTCGAACGAATAAGGCGTCGTTGTTCCCGCGCGGCAGGCATACTCCCACTCGGTTTCGGTGGGCAACCGGTAGAAGTGCCCCGTTTTCAAACTAAGCCACTGACAGAACTTGCTTGCAGTGTGCTGGGTCAAGTTGGTGGCAGGATAGCCCTCTGTTCCCATTCCGAATCCGAGTACCAGGTAGCTGGGAGTTGGCTGACTGATCGCGTCGATCATTGGGCTTGTTGCCGGATCGAAATTTTTGGGTCGTCCGCTGAAATACGGGGAGGATGATTCCTGATTGGAAAACAAGAAGAACTGATCCCAGGTCACCTCATACTTTCCTATCCAGAAGGAAGCGACAGAGCGGAGCACTTGCGGGCCTTCGTCCTCATTGCGGCCTGCTTCCTCTTCGGGGCTTCCCATTTTGAACTTCCCCTCGGTAATGGCAATCATCTCAAGCTCTACCCCTTCATCAAGCGGAACTCTGTAGTCGGAAAACTCACGCGCACGCCTGCGTTCGATCTTGCTTCGCTCGACTAACACTGCATGAATCACCTCTGTGAAGCCCATTCCATCGAGCGGTGGGTTCTTAAATTTGAACTGCTGTCTGGCGATCGTATGTCCCTCAGGCCATGGAGCATCCGCTTCGATCCACTGTTTCAATGAAGCAATGTCCCGCTTGTGGAGTCGCCGTGATATTCTGTGAGGCGGCATGCGCTGGCCATGGCCCTCGGGGAGCGTGACTTTTTGAAACAGAAGGCTGCCCGCGGGATCTCCAGGTTGAATGGCGGGACCACTTTCGCCTCCTTTCAGCAGTGCCGTAAGGCTATCAATTCTCAGACCACCTTTCTGTCTTTCGGCACCATGACAGTCGAGGCACTTTCGCTCAAGCAGGTCTGCGACATTGGAATAGGCGGCAAAATCGTCGGCTTCGAGTTGATGATCCTTTTGAGCGACACTGGGAACCGCAGAGCACGCCGCGAGAACCGAAATGGTAATGAACGTGCGGACGTTGCTCATAGCTCAGCTGTTTCGGTGTTACCTCTCTGATACGGGTTTCTCTGAATCCAGCAGATAGGTCTTCAGGAACTGAACGGTAACCAGCAGTTCGTAGTCACGGTTCTCTTTCTTTCGAAAGCCATGGCCTTCGTCCTTGGCCAGAAGATACCAGACTTCGCTCCCGCCTTTTTCGCGAATGGCTTTGACCATCTGGCTGGATTCGGACTCGGGAACGCGGGGGTCGTTTTGCCCCTGCACCACGAGCAATGGTTTGCGGATTTTTTCCACCTGGTTGGCGGGAGAAATCTTTTGCAGAAAGTCGTGCATTTCTGGAATGCGTTCGTCGCCGTATTCTACGCGGCGCAGATCACGGCGGTAGTCCTGAGTATTGGTGAGGAAGGTGACGAAGTTTGAAATGCCCACGACATCGATGCCGCACTTGAGTCGATCTGAATAATGAACCATGCAGGCGAGCGACATGTAGCCGCCATAGCTGCCGCCGCGGACGGCGACACGTTCGCTGTCAAGGGAAGGATCAGCGGCGATCCAATCGAGCACGGCGCCGATGTCCTTGACCGAGTCCTCTCGCTTGAATCCATTGTCGAGATCAAGGAACGATTTCCCGAATCCAGCGGAGCCACGGACATTTGGTAGAACAATGGCGATGCCGAGCTCTTCCAGAAAGTAATTGTAGGTGCCCAGGAAGCGCAACCGCGACTGACTTTCAGGTCCACCGTGGATGCTGACGATCGTTGGTCGCGGCCCCTCAAAACGCGTTGGATCAGGACGATAAACGATCGCCGAAATTTCCAATTCATCGAAACTCTTCATCGTCACGATTTCTGGTTCGGCAAAGCGCTCGGCGTTGACTGGCCCTGTTTCGCTCTGTGTCCATCTGGATACCGTGTTGATTGCAATGTTAGCGGAGAAGATATCTGACGGGCTGCTGGAGCCATTCAGATTGAACGCGATTTCCTTGCCGTTTGAGTGCCACTCAAGGCCGCTCGCTGATCCGACTGGAAGTTTCGGCAGAGGCAATGATTGAGGGATGTCTGCCGTGGTCATCATGCGCAGGACACCGGCGCCATTTTCGTTGGTGATGAATGCGAGCTTCGATCCATCAGGAGACAATTGGGCGTCCATCACGTCCCAGGGAATGTCTGCTGTCAGAGCTTTCTCAACCCTGGACTCCAGATCGATCTCTAACAGTTGCCGAAACTCTGATTTCTGATTGGAGCCGACCATGATGGTTGTTCCATCCAGACCAAAAAGCGCCGGCAAGAACGCCCCGCGACTCTCGCCAGGTGCAGGTAACAGCTGCTCAATTTTTCCAGTGGCAACGTACAGCAAATGCAGGCGTGTTTCGTTGATCGAGATGTATTCCGTAAGAAGCAGCTTACTACCATCGCGCGACCAGTCTTCCAGGTACCATCCCACTCCTGGTGCTTCGAAGACTTTTCGAGGAGAGGAAAGATTGTCCAGATCGACAATGTAGAAATCGTTGGTCTTGCCATTGCGGGCATTCGAGTAGAACACAATCTGCATTCCATCATGCGACCACTCACCGCCACCATTGCGAGACGTGCCATCTGTGATGCGGATCGTGTTTCCAGTGGCGATTTCGTATAGGTAGATCTGATAGTTTTCGTTTCCTCCGCTGTCTGCGGCATAGGTAAAGTAGTCGCCTGTTCCGGGGCGAAAGCGACCACCGCGCGCTGGCTCATCGCCAAAGGTCAGTTGCCGCCGGGCACCTCCCGGCTGGGTAAGCAGATGAATCTGCGTGGTGTTCGCGAACCTGGTGCCCATCAGCATCTGCTGCTCAACCGGGTGCCAGCTTGCGAATGTCGCCGAGCGGCCCTGCTGGTAACGCGCCACGGTCTCAACCAGCCCGGGATCAATGGCGGGCACACCATCAATCACAATGTTCTCAGGCCGCTGAATCGTTACTTCGTCCTGTCCAACCAAGCTCGAGATCAAGGGCAACAGGCAGAAAAGCGGGGCGAGCAGAAATGATCGAGGACGGAGCATGTCACATTGAAACATAAATTGGAGGAAAACCAAACCTGTTTGGAATCCCCCTTTACCTCCGCAACATTTTCAACACCGATTCATGCACCGCCCGCTGTGAGAGCTCTGCTGATCATCGGGTCGGTCTCGGCTTCGATGATGGTCAGTTTGTCTGTGACTGGGTGCACAAATGTCAGGCTTCTGGCCTGCAGTAGCATACGGGTTCCGATCTGTAGATCTGCGGCAAGGGCGTCGCATCGCTTGATTCCAGCGTAGCGATAGTCACCCACGATGGGAAAATTCTCGTGCAATAGATGACGGCGAATCTGGTGAAAGCGTCCCGTTTTTGGCTTGGCTTCGATCAATGTAAGGTTGTTCTGCAGGCGATTGAGCACTCGAAACTCGGTCTCTGCGCAGCGTTCGACAGCTCCCGGATCCTTTCGCAGCGGCTTCTCGCAGTTCCAGCGATCGCGCACAGGATGCCCATCAACCACTGCCCAGTAAGTCTTGTCCACCCGGTGCGCTTCAAAGGCTTGATGCAACTGCCGTGCCACATCGCGATCAGTCGAGAACAATAGAACACCCGACGTTGGTCGGTCCAGCCGATGAATCACATGCACCTGCTCCCCAATCTGGTCCCGCAAAATCTTCATCGTTACGAGGTCTCCCTCCGCTGGTTCATCTGCTGGATGCACCAGATGTCCTGCCGGTTTGTTGACGGCGATGATCCAGTTGTCGCGATACAGAATGCACAGTGAAGGGGATGGAATCACTTAGCTTCGTTGTCTCGTGGTTACCTTGTGGTCAGGCCGCTTATTTCTTCGTCACGACTGCCTTCCTCCTTCTCGGATAAAGGGTCGTACAAATCTCGCAGACGGTTCCATTACATCCCCGGGCGGTGCAGTGCTCACGGCCATAGAAGATGATTTGCAGATGAAGTTTGTTCCAGCGATCGGTGGGGAACAGACGCTTCAAATCGATTTCGGTCTGCACAACGTTTTTGCCGTTGGTAAGCCCCCAGCGTTGAGCCAGGCGATGAATGTGGGTATCAACAGGAAACGCGGGATGGCCGAAAGCTTGCGACATGACGACCGATGCGGTCTTGTGACCAACACCTGGAAGCTCTTCGAGCGCATCGAAGTCTTCAGGCACCTGGCCACCGTAGTCGTTGGCAATGGTGGCAGACAATTCGGAAATCGCTCTTGCTTTGCGCGGTGCCAGTCCGCAGGTGCGCACCGCTTTTTCGATATCCTCGACAGGAACGTCGGCCATGCCAGCAGGTGTGTCCGCCAGTTCAAAGAGGCCAGGGGTGACCTTATTCACACGTTCATCAGTGCATTGTGCGGACAAAAGAACGGCTACGAGCAGAGTGTAAGGATCCTTGTGATCCAGTGGGATCGGCGTGCGAGGGTAGAGTTCCTCGAGCCTGGTGTTAACGAAAGCCGCCCGCTCCGCTTTCGTCATTGATACAACCTAATGAGTGAAGCGAACGCTTAGAGGTGCTTACTCTTGATGGTCGATGCCATCTTGCGGACGTGTGGCGCCTTCAATCGTCCTTCAAGAATATCCAGGCTCTTCGCATAAGAGCCTTCGCGAATGACCTCGATGTCCACCTGACGGGTTCCCCATGCTCGCATCGTAGCCAGGTCTGGCTTGTAAAGGTCGACGGTTTCGGTTCCTACCAGTGCGCTACCGTAATCATCCACCTCGTAGATGTAGGGCAGTCCCTTAATACGGAAAAGCGTTCCCATCGGCATGTGTGACCAGTCAGCGGCAGCGCTGCGCAGGCGGCCATACTTCAGCGGGCGACCACTGGCGCTCAGATTGCCGTAAATGCCGCCCATTTCGTTCTCTTTGTCAGAATAGGCAGTCGTGCGAACGTCTGTGACCAACTTTCTATTAGTGAAGGCCATTTCACCAGAGCCCCTTTCGGAGTCTCCTCCACCAAGGCCTGAAGTGAGTGAACGAACTCCTGAACAGCTCATTGAGCTGAATAGTGCTGCCATTACAGTTAGAAAACCAACGAGTCGGATCATCTTTTTACGCGTATAGAAATATTTTAGATTTCCTGAATGCTTCTCAACATCAACTAGTTGAAAGATTCATGATATAGAAGACGTGTAGCATCTCAAGAGGTTTTTACTTCGACAGACACTGGAAACGTTTAGCTGGTCGCAATTCTGTCATGTTGGGAATTACAGGGGATTTCTATAAATGAATCAGCGGCTCACCTTCGCCCGCTGTTTTCCCTTCGATAGTTCCGATCACTGCGGTGTCTGGATATCCGGCCGAGATGAGTGCAGTCACACATTTTGACTCCTCTTGTTTCGGCACCATCGCCAGCAGGCCGCCGGAGGTCTGGGGATCGAACAGCAAGGGGTAGGCAGCGTGTTGCGCGATGGAGGGTGGAGTTTCGACGCTGTGCATGGCGCGGCTGTTCTGGCGGTGAAGTGAGCTCAAAATGCCACCGCTGGCAGTTTCAATTGCGCCGTCGAGCCATGGAATGGATTCGATATCCAGGCGAGCAATGCGTCCAGTCGGTCGCAGCATTTCAAGCAGATGCCCGGCCAGGCCAAAGCCTGTGACGTCCGTGCAGGCACTGGCGTGGTGCTCCCGCAGGATTCTGGAGGCACCGAGATTTGACAGCGACATGGATGCAACTGCAGAATCGATCCAGCGGCCGCGGGCTTTCAATCGCATGGATGCGGCAAAGAGCGTTCCAGTACCGATCGCTTTGGTAAGAATGATAGAGTGCCCTGGAATGGGCGTTGCCTTTTCCATCGTGCTGCCAGGTGCAGCAAATCCATTGCACGTCAATCCTAACGCTAACACATCTCCTTCAGCCGTGTGACCTCCGTAGAGTGCTGCTCCTGTTTCCTCCAGGACATCGACGACACCGGACAAAAGCTGGAACAACATTTCGCTGGCCACGGAATCTGACGCGAAAGGAACGAGCGCCGTGGCCAGAGCGCTGTGCGGTTGCGCCCCCATGGCAAAAATATCACTGAAGCAATGCAGTGTCGCGATGCGCCCGAACAGCAGTGGATCATCAACAAGCGACGGCAGATAATCGACCGTCTGCACCATTTCCAGGCCGCTGGGAACCGAGAAAACGGCTGCATCTTCGGCGTGATCCAGGAGGGCAAGTGCCGGACTGCTTGACCGCTCGCTGCGCAGCCGATCAAGCGCCCCTGTCAAGATGCCGCTGCCGACCTTTGCTGCGCAGCCAAGGCAACGCATCTGCGATCGCCGGCGCAGTTCTGATACCTCGTCAGCCAGCGAATCGGTTTGAATTTCACCCGCTGGTTCTGGTGCTGCTGCCATTCCAGGCATCGGCGGCAAGTCCTCGAATTTGCGCATGAACTTGCGATCGATCCAATCCTTCAACTGCCACATCATCGGTGACCGCCAGGCAAGAAACTTACGCGACGCAACCGCCTCGCGATCTGCAGTGCCAATCAAGCTGAGAAATTCCTTCTGAGGTCGGTAATCACGCAGCGGCTCGCCGTTAAAGAAGTGGCGCAAATTATCTAGCAGTGGTTTTGCCATGCGCACCGCGAACACGCCAGACTTTGGCCGAGGTTTGCCTTCAATCGTCGCCGCATCCCCTGCCCCAAACACAAACGGGTGCGAAACCGATTGCAGCGTAGGAGACACTAACAAAAACCCAGCGGCATCTGTTTTTAGGCCTGCGTCCGAGATCCACTGCGCTGGGCTGGCACTGGTGACCCATAGCAAATGATCGGCGTCGATGGTGCGGCCAGAATCACACAGCAGCTGGCCTTCACGCACTTCTGTCACGCCTTCGCCGATGTGCAAGGTAATGCCGCGTTCCTGAAGCAGGTCATGAAAAATGCGCCGCACCTTTGGATTGTGCGTCTCAAGAATCTCCGCCGCGCGATGCACCAGCGTCACTTCGCCCTTCTCTCCCAGCCGCCGCTTCATACACAGCGCAATCTCTACGCCGCCTGCACCACCGCCAACGACGGCAATGCGCTGTTTGCTCCCTCCCTCTGCCAGGGCAATGATGCTGTCCCACTTGCGCAGCAGATCGGGCACTGGCTTGGAGCCGATGGCAAAGGTCTCGGCTCCCGGGACGTTATCCATTCGCGGAGTGCTTCCAGTATTCACTGACACTGCGTCAAACGCCAGCGCGCTTCGCCCCTTCAGCAACACTTTCTTCGACTCCAGATCGATCCCGATGCACTCGGCCTGCACGAAGTTTGCCCCGGCAAACTGGCAAAGTCTGCGCACATCAATGTGTGCCTCGTCATACGAATAATAGCCGGCGATAAAGCCGGGCAACATACCGGAATACGGAGCATGAGCGACATCACTCACAACGGTGAGTTGCACACCTTCCATCGGATCCATCGCCAGCATTCGCAATGCCAGCGCATGGCTGTGCCCGCCCCCGATGAGGACGAGATTCTTAGCAACAGGAACAGTAGCAGCGGCTGAGTCCATCGTGTCCGCAGACTACCTGCAAATCGCACTCAGTCTATTTGATAATGGATTTGGGATAGAGCCCGCTTCATAGGTGTAGCAAAGGAAGTGATCGAGGGTTTTAACCTGCAGGTTAGGGTCGTTAAAACAAAAAATGGCGAGACCTCGGGTCTCGCCATTTTCAGATGAATTTTAAGCGAATGCTTAAGAACGAAGTCAACTAGTGACGTTCAAACTATTCCTTCTCCTCGGGAGCGTTCTCTTTGTCGCCTTTGATTGCGTCTCCAACTTTCTTAATGAGACCGCCGCCAGCTTTCACTGCATCTCCGCCTTTCTCTACGGTTTTACCCGTGCCTTCTACGACGCCACCAGTAGCTGCTTTGGCTTTGCCAGTAACATCGCCGTCGCTTAAGGCAGACTTCCCTTTTATGGCTCCTCCAAGTTTGGTAATCAGGCTGAGACCACCCTTGAGAACGTCGCCACCGACTTCAACTCCACTTCCCACTCCGCCAACTAGCGATCCACCAGTCTTTCGCAGCAGGCCGATGACTGCCATTCCACTGTCAGTCAGCTTTTCTCCAGCCCATTTCGCGCCAGACTCGAGGTTGTTAGCAACGCCTTGCATCGCTTCGCCAGCAGCCACTTTATCGCCCGCTGCGAGTGAACGATCAGCTTTGCCCTGAAAGTATTTCGCCATGGACTGATGTGTAGATGCGAATGCTACATCGAGTTCTTCGGCCTGTTTGACCGTTCCCTTATCAATTCCGCTTGCGAGTTTCTCCAGCGTCCACTGAGCCTTGTTCAAGTCTTCAGCATACTCCGGATTTGCAGTGGAAGCCTGCTTCTTGATCAACGTTGCGGCTTTGCGGATGCTTGTGGAAGCTTCCGCTTTGTCGCCACTTTCAAAAGCGGCTCTTGCTGCCATGAAGTCAGTGTCGATCGTTGCGGACTTTGCTACGATCAGAGGAGTGGATTTTCGATCAATGCCTGGGCCACCTTTTTTCTGAGCAAGGGCCAGGGGTGCCGACAATGCGAGGAGGACAATTGTAGAAACTGTAATTCTTTTCATGATATCTTTTTCGTTTGGTTCGGAGAGAAGCGCATGCCGCTCTGTCATTGAGACTCCCTTTAGCGCAGGAGCCATGCCAGCCCCTCGGGAATAATGCAACACGTTCATAATAAAACACTAATGAATCATCAACATCTGTCAGATCGTCTGGTGATCGGTGAACAATGGCTTGAGACCTCACAAAGTGTCTAATTCCTGCACTCCCGTTATTGCGCACCGCCAATGCTGGCCGAGTATTCGTTATTGAAAAGCAATGACAAACTTGTGCGCGTTTTCCTCGCGGTGCTCGCAATGCTCCTGATTCTGGTGATCGGATTCTCCACCTGGATCGCAACGCGGACGATAGGAAAAGTAGAAACCATTCAGCAAGCCAGTGATGCTCTTGAGTTGCGGTCGTTTCGATTTGGATCCCGTCTGCGATCCCAGGTGTATCGTCTTAGCTCGACTATGCTCCGCTACGAGGTCACGGGTGTCGCTGCTTACCAGGAAGCGTTTGAAAACCATAAATCGGAGTTGGTCAACTACATTGAGGAGCAATCCCCACTGATGACCACTGAGGAGGAGCAAGCACTGATCAGGCAGATTCAGAATCAACTCGACATCTACTTCAGAGATGCTGAGGGGATGCTGAAAAACAAACGCGACCCCGAGGGGGCAGTGGAACAATTCGAGCGGATCAAGACTCAGCTGGACGCTGTCGTCGAACTGACCTATCGCCTGGCGGATTCCAGGAGAGCTGAGTTCCGGGAGCTGCTGGCGGATTACCGCACAGCTTCGCGCAGTCTCGAGCGGTATATTTTCATGGCCATTGGGGTGCTCGGAATCGCTGCCGCAGTGATCGCCTGGCTGACCTTCGTTGCCTATGTTCGGCCAGTAAGGATTGCCTTGTCTCGCGCAAAAATCCTTGCGGAGCAGCGGAAAAATCTGGCAGATGTGGGTGCTCTTGCCGCGGGAATTGCTCATGAAATTAGAAATCCGATCACTGGAATCCGTGCGCGATGTTTTGCATTGGAAGCGATGCTGGAACCAGACTCACCAGCCGCTCATCAAATCTCTGTCATCGATGACGAGCTGACAAGAATGGACGGCATAGTCACGGCGTTCCTATCATTCGCACGTCCAGCGGAGCCAAATCTCTGCGAAGTGGAACTGGTGCCGCTATTCGAAAAAATTCATGATTCATTGCTTGGCGAGGCTGCCCGGCGGGGAGTAGACCTTGTTCTCTCTCTGTCCGTGGACGGCCAGAGATCTGCTATCGCCATGGTCGACTCAGACCTGTTCGGCCAGGCCGTCTACAACCTCTTTCGCAATGCCGCCGAGGCGTGCCCAAAGAGAAGTGGAGAAGTCACGATGGCTCTGGAGATCCAGGCGGACGATCGCCCTGCGATCATCACCATTTCTGATAACGGATCGGGCATAGCAGCCTCTCACGTTGACCAGATCTTTGAACCATTCTTCAGTAAAAAACCGCAAGGAACTGGCCTGGGACTTTCAATCACTCGTGACATTGTCAAGAAACATGGCGGTGAAATTTCGGTGCAGTCGGACGAGCATGGTACCCACTTCAAGATCGTAATCCCTGTCCTGCAAAAGCGCTCTTGAAACAGCTGTTCGACCTGCCAAGTAGATGCCAAGATCAAGCCCACCACCATCCTCCGTTCTCCTCGTCGAAGATGACGAATCACTCGCAGACGCATTGCGCCTGGCTCTGAAATCGCGCAATTATGATGTGACGCATGTGGAGGATGGAGACTTCGCTCTGGATCTTCTGGAAACGACTGACTTTGATGTGATCCTTTCCGATATCCGGATGCCTCAACTCGGCGGGATTGAGTTGTTGCGAGAGATTCGAAAGGCCAAACGGCGAGTACCTGTCATCCTGATGACCGCATTCGATTCGACAGGTCGGGCCATCGAAGCAACTAAAAACGGCGCATTCGATTACCTCGCGAAACCGTTTCGCATGGAGGAGCTGTTCGATATCCTAGAAAAGGCAGTGGCGAATGGCAGGCTCTCTGGAAGGAAAGTAACGATTACTCCCGATTCAGATACGGCAGGAGATTCATTCATCGGATCGACCGAACAGATGCGCGAAGTATTCAAGCAGATTGGCCGCCTTGTGGACAAACCTGTAAACGTACTGATTCGTGGAGAGACGGGAACGGGAAAGGAACTGGTAGCCCGCTCACTTTACCAGTACGGCAATCGCAGTGAACGGCCATTCGTAGCGGTCAACTGCGCGGCCATTCCAGAAAGTCTGATCGAGAGCGAGCTGTTCGGCCACGAGAAAGGTGCTTTCACCCATGCGGTCGGCAAGAGGATTGGACGATTCGAACAAGCCGATACTGGAACAATATTTCTCGATGAAGTTGGAGACCTTCCGTTAGATACACAAGTGAAGCTACTGCGCGTTCTGCAGGAGCAGATGATAACGCGGGTAGGAGGGAATGAGTCCATCCAAGTGGACGTGAGGGTCATCAGCGCAACGCATCGAAATCTTGAAGAACTTCTTGTTGAAGGAAAATTCCGTGAGGACCTCTACTATCGGCTCAATGGCGCAGGTATCGACCTGCCGCCGCTGCGCGATCGTCGTGAAGACATCGCAGAACTAACGGACTATTTTTTACTCCAGTCAGCCCGCGAGTTTGCTTTTGAACGACCACAGATTTCCCCTGCAGCCATCTCCCAACTGAAGGGACACTCATGGCCTGGAAATGTCCGCGAATTAGAGAACGTTATCCGCGCAGCATTGATTAACGCTCAGGGCATGACGGTGGGTCCTGATCATATCAACAAGGCTCTGGACACCGTATCAGCAACACCACGTTCGCCGGATAGTAGATCTGAGCGCAGCAAAGAAAAAGACAACATCTCTTTCGCCCAGCACATACGTGCGCGGCTGAAACAGGCAGCGAACGAGAGCGTCCCACCAGCGATCGGCGTGTTAGAAACTCTGACCGAGGAAATGGAAAGAGAACTCTACACCGCTGCGGTTGAAATGGCCTTTGGCAACCAGACGACAATCTCCAAATGGTTAGGTGTATCGCGGTTTACTGTGAGGGAGAAGCTGGACAAATACCAGATTTTTCCAAAGCGCGATAAATGAATCCCTCGGATTGATCATTGCATTGCAGTTGAATCAAAAAGCTGCGTTTGATCGATCACGTTCCATCAATTTTGATGGAAATCTGAACGAATTCTGTGCACTTTCCAGTCGTAACCATCATTGCAAGGTAAACCCAAAGGCCATCCACTCATGCATCTCGCCATTCGCCACACTGTCTTTTCCGCAAGCATTCTCTTCACCCTGGCAACTGCTGCCGCCGCGGCTCCCTGGCCGGGATGGCGTGGCGCTGAAGGCATCGGAGTAACTACTGAGACGGAGCTTCCCCTTACGTGGAGCAGCACTGAAAATGTGAAGTGGAAGGTGGCACTGCCGGAGCCAGGAAACTCGACGCCAGTCGTCTGGGGTGATCGCGTTTTTATTACGCAGGCGATCGGTGATGAGCGACTGGTTCTCTGTTTTTCGCGCGCCGATGGAAAAGAGCTGTGGCGAGCGGGCGCGAAGAATGTCGCAAAGGAACCGACTCACAACACGAATCCTTACTGCTCAGCATCACCTGCGACGGATGGCGAAAGGGTCTACGCCTGGTTTGGTTCTGCCGGGCTCTATTGCTTTTCGATGGATGGGGAAGAAGTCTGGAAGCGCGATCTCGGTGATCATCGCCATGAGTGGGGATATTCGGCCAGCCCGGTCCTCCACGGTGATCTCTGCTACCTGAACTTTGGCCCGGGCGAAACCACCTTCCTGTTAGCGGTAAACAAGAAAACGGGCGAAGATGTGTGGCGTCAGAATTTGGACAAAGTGGAAGTGACACTGCCGCGCAACGATGGCTTTGGATCAAAGAACGGAGTGGTAGGCTCATGGTGCATCCCTTTGATCATCGATACTGGTGAGCGCGAAGAATTGATCATGGCCTGGCCGCAACGGGTATGCAGCTATGATCCTAAAACCGGCAAACTACTCTGGTTCTGTGATGGCCTGAATCCCCTGGTCTACAGCACGCCGTTGTTCGCTGACGGAATCGTCATCGCGATGGGCGGCTATGGTGGAAGCACCGTCGCTGTCCGCCCGGGAGGCAGTGGTGATGTTACTGCTACGCACCGACTTTGGCACACGCCACGCGATAGTGGTCACCTGGGTAGCGGGGTCATCAAAGACGGCCACATTTACATCATGAACATGAATGGCATCGTCGAGTGTGTGGAGCTGAAGACTGGCAAAAGCCTCTGGAAGGAACGCCCTAAGAACACGACCCCACGTTCGCAGTCCTGGTCATCCATGGTGCTCGCCGGAGATCGGATCTACGTTCCGAACCAGGGCAGCGATACCTTTGTCCTGAAAGCCTCGCCGACATACGAGTTACTTGCCACCAATGCGCTCGACGATGGGCTCACCAATGGTTCGCTGGCTGTCAGCGACGGTCAATTTTTTCTCCGGACGCATGCCCACCTCTGGTGCATCGGCAGCCAGTGAGTGTGATGTCATAAGCCACCTGCTGCGTGTGCAGCAGCAGGTGACCGCGAATCCGTTACTCCCTCGGAGGGATGGTCTTTGCTTAAGCTTTCTGGTAGACCTCTGCGCCTTTCTCTACGAACTCCTGGCTCTTTTCTTCCATGCCTTTCTTGAGTGCTTCGTCTTCAGTGAGCCCCTGCTCGGCGGCGTAGCGACGCACGTCTTCCGAGATCTTCATGGAACAGAAATGCGGGCCGCACATGGAGCAGAAGTGAGCGGTCTTTGCGCCTTCCTGGGGAAGGGTTTCGTCGTGGAACTCGCGTGAAGTTTCAGGGTCGAGCGCCAGGTTGAACTGGTCTTCCCAGCGGAATTCGAAGCGTGCCTTGGACAATGCATTGTCGCGGTGCTGCGCGCCCGGGTGACCTTTCGCAAGGTCCGCTGCGTGGGCCGCAATCTTGTAAGTGATCACGCCTTCTTTCACGTCCTTGCGATTCGGCAGACCGAGGTGTTCCTTCGGCGTGACATAGCAAAGCATTGCGCATCCATACCAGCCAATCATCGCGGCTCCGATGCCGCTCGTGATATGGTCGTAGCCGGGAGCGATGTCCGTGGTCAATGGCCCGAGCGTGTAGAATGGAGCTTCGTGACACCACTCGAGTTGCTTCGCCATGTTCTCTTCGATCATGTGCATAGGAACGTGACCGGGGCCTTCGTTCATGACCTGCACACCGTGCGCCCAGGCACGCTCCGTGAGTTCACCCTGCACTTTCAGTTCGCCAAATTGTGCCTCGTCGTTGGCATCCGCGATCGATCCAGGACGCAGTCCATCGCCGATGGAAAAGCTCACATCATAGCGTGCCATGATCTCACAGATGTCGTCCCAGTGCGTGTAAAGGAAGCTCTCTTTATGGTGCGCCAGGCACCACTTTGCCATGATCGATCCACCACGGCTGACGATGCCCGTCATGCGTGATGCGGTCATCGGCACGAAGCGCAGCAGCACGCCTGCGTGAATTGTGAAATAGTCGACGCCCTGCTCCGCCTGCTCGATCAAGGTGTCGCGGAAAATCTCCCACGTCAGATCTTCAGCTTTGCCATTCACTTTCTCGAGCGCCTGATAGATCGGCACTGTTCCAATTGGAACGGGAGAGTTGCGCAGGATCCACTCGCGCGTCGCGTGGATGTTCTTGCCCGTCGAAAGATCCATCACATTGTCCGCGCCCCACTTGGTCGCCCAGCGCATTTTCTCGACTTCTTCATCGATCGAAGATGCCACGGCACTGTTACCGATGTTGGCGTTGATCTTCACCAGGAAGTTGCGGCCGATGATCATCGGCTCCGACTCTGGGTGATTGATATTTGCAGGAATGATCGCGCGTCCTGCTGCGACTTCCTCGCGAACAAATTCTGCCGTGATCTCTTCCGGGATGCGTTGCGGAAAGCGAGAGAACACACCTGGCTGACCAGTGGCGTTTTGTGCGGTGCCCTCGTGTTGCTTATCGAGATCGTTGCGGATGATGTCATTCGCCTGATCTGCAATTTTCGCGCGGCGCATGTTCTCGCGGATGGCAATGAATTCCATCTCAGGAGTGATGATGCCCTGACGTGCATACCAAAGTTGAGTCACCGGATGGCCCGCAGATGCCCGCAACGGCTTGCGCTCGAGTCCGGGGCACTCCACCAGACGATTGCGCTCTGCGGTGCTGGCGTATTCAGCGTGCTTACCGGAAAGGTAGCCATTGTCCATTGGCTCCACCGGACGGCCGTCGTATTCTTCGACGTCACCGCGATCCATGATCCACTGACGGCGCAGGGTAGGCAGGCCTTCCTCAACATTTCCTTTGAAATCCTCATCACCCCACGGGCCGCTGGTGTCATACACGCGCACAGGCTCATTGGGTTCGATGTCGCCATTCATCGCCTTCGTATCTGCGAGGCTGATCTCGCGCATTGGCACGCGCACGTCTTTGTGGATGGTGCCCTCAACGTAAACACGTTTACTGTTGGGAAAGGGTGCGTTCGTTGGCTGGCCTTGGGACTCTTCCGGTGCGATCATAAATTTTCTACGGGTGTTGCGCTGGGACGCTTGCCAATAAAAACCAGATGAGATCAGTCCAAGGCTCCCTGCGGCGGCATTACCCACTTCAGGTTCCAAGGGTTCTTCCCGTAAAGGAAAGATCTCAGCCAGTCATGCTAGCGCCCCTGCCATTTGTTTTGGGAACCATTGAGGTCAGCGGGCTGAGTGTCAAGGTTTCCTTCAAAGAGTCCGATATACGTGGGGCGAGACGGGCGTCTGGTTAGACGTATTTTCCGGTCAGATCTTCGGCACCTTCGCCAGAGTCTCATCCAGGCGGCCTTCGCTGCCGTGCTCCACGCACCATTTGCTGACATGCCTCAATCGCTAGAACTGCGAGTTCGCTAATCGTCATGTCGTCTCAGGCCGGCTTGACGCGTAGTTGCCGTGTTCGTGGGCTTTGTCAGTCGCTCTAACCGGCGCTGCACTTCTTTTCTTTCCATCCAGCCTCTTCATCTTCCAGCCTGAACTGCGCCATGTGATTGCTGCGCGTCGTCTAACATGCTTAGTTCAGCCTAAATGATCTGAAGCATCGCTTCAAGCTCCACCCTTTGGCGCCTTCTTCTTTGCCATTCGCTTTCTGGGTTCCGCCACGATTTCGATGTAGACGGCAGGCCAGTCCGCTGCGAAGACGCGGTCGATCACCTTGCCGATGTCCTCCACGTGTGTCGACTCTGCCGACTCTGCGCTCTTGCCAACGCGGCATTTGAAGTCCCAGAAATCAACACCTTCAGGCAAGGGTTTACGTCGCTCTCGCTTCAGGTATTTGCGGACGTCGTGTTTGATTCCTTCCACCACACGAGCTGGCTTGTGCGGTGGATTTTCGAATGGGAACGTCTTCTTCATCACTCTATGTCGCTGCCACGGGGCAATTTGTCTCGCGGAATCTTCCCGATCAGTTTTTCAGCTTGTCCGACAGGCTCATTCTTCGTATCTCAAGTTGGCATGGAGAAAGCCTTGGGAACACTGGCTGTGTTGATCTTTTCATGGGTGGGGTTTTTGGTGGGCTTGAATTGGCCTGCTCGTACTGGATCGGAGCAGATGCGGAAACAGAGCGGTGCCGAAGGGTCGGAAAGATGGCACGTCCCCAAACGGGCAATTACTCTAGTAGATACCCTGATCTGGAGCGAGGAACTGACGCCCGCGGACTTTCAGATCAAGCTGCAGACAGCACTGGAAACGATGCCGCTGGCAAGTTTGCGAGCGCTCGCGCGGAAGCACCGTGAGCTTGCCTACACTGAAAGATTCCAACGTGGCTACACTGAGGTGCATGACACGTTTATTCGGAGGGCACCATGGGATGCCGTTGCCGATCTAGTAGAGAACATGGAGTGGGAGCGATCGCTTCCGGTCACCCAGGACGATGATCTCAATCTGGAGACCATGATCTCAAAAGCGCTTGCACAACTCTATACCAGCGAACCTGAGCGCGTTCTCGATGTCTTTCGTAGTCTAAAGACCAGGGTGGAAAATGACTTGTTCGTTCACTTCGAGGCTGAAGCCCTGCTCGCTGTCGTAGAAGCAGCGAGCGAGTCGGAGGCTTTCCAAGCCGTCAACTATTATGCCAGTGACGTGACCTATTCCCCGCGGGCGCTTCAGTATCTGGGGACAAAGGATCCTGAACTGGCCCTGGAGAAGGTTCTCGCTCTTCCCGATGCCGACACTCGTAGTTGGAACATTCAAGTCCTCCTGAAGGCTGGTGCCATCTCATTGCCAGTGGTCTCGCGACTGATCGCATCTGGAGAAATCAGCTGGCACCAGGTTTTAGGGTCTGATCCAGAATTGACTCTCAACTGGGCGAGAGAGCTGCCAGTCAGTGATCCTCTGCAGCATCAGATCGCAGAAGCAGCCATCAAAAGAGCGATTGAGGACAATGATCATGAACGAGCCAGCGCGGTCGCCGCAGAATTTTCCTCCGAAACAGAATCTGAATCATTAGTCAAAAGAATTGCCGCGGAGATCCCTGGTCATATCGAATGGCTGAGCGCTCGTGACCAGCTGAACTCCTATGACTTAGGTCAATGGATTGGCAGAGCCCCTGATCCCACTCAATTGAGCGAAGCAGCATATTTGATTGTAGGTCAGTTACCACCGACACGAAACAATCTGCAGGTTGTGGGCAGGCTTGCGAATGGTTGGGCAGCTGCGCAAGGACAGGGAGATGCTGCTGTGGCATGGGCCGAATCGCTTCAGGCGGGCGGCATGCGTCATGAGGCAGTGGTTCGTGCGATTCATGGTTGGTCCGATCGTGATGGGGTGTCCGCGGCACAGGCAGCGGCGCAGCTAGAGCCTGTTGAGCTGCGAATCCACGCGCTCGGTCACTCCCTGATGCAGGCTATTAAGGAAGACTCGGATGCAACGCGAAAGCTCCTGCGGAACGCGGATCTTCCCGACGAAACAAGGGAGCGATATCTTGAGCGGGTTGACCTGCAAGGAGGTGAGCAATGATGAGGCGAGCCACCCGCTGTCTCCTTTGGGGCGCCGCCAGCATCATCGGATGCCTTGGCGGATTCTACGCTGGCAGCAACAGCACTACCAGTCGAGCTCCCCAGGCGCAGTCAAGAACAACCTCAGCACCAGACTTGAAAGCAGCTGATGGATCCACGTCGGAGATCAGTCCGATCACTCACTTGGGAACCTTATCGGACAAGTTGTTAGCAGTCATTGATCTGGATGCTGTGTCGAGGAGAATCAATGCGATTGGTGATCCAATCGAGAGACAGGATGCTTTCACCGAGCTCTTGGATCAACTGGTTCCGATTGATTTCTCAGCTGCGATCGCTCTCATAGGTAAGCATCCAGAACTGGAATGGGCGCTGGATGGAATATGTGTGAGAGCACCATTTCGATTTCGTCCTCATCAAGTCTTCAAGAATATCCTGACACTCCCTCCATCTTCGAACCGGGATGCGATTCTTGAAGTATTGCTCGTGACGCCCGCCGCTATAGATGCGGGCTTCGCAAGGGAGATTTCGCTGGCGATCGAGGATCCAGATGTGCGCGCAAGGGCTGAACGCGGTTTAGTAGACGCTCTGGTCTGGGTTCACCCAGATACAGCGCTGGAAATGGGACGCGCTTTCGACCTTGAGAATTATGCTGAATCACGAATCGATGCCTATCAACTGAGGGAGAGGTTCGAAGCAAAGATCAATGATGACGCGGCTGAAGCTCTTTCGGATATTGCCAGGCTACCCACAGAGACCTTGGAAAGGGAGTCACTTTTGAGTTGGGCCATATCCCGAATTCCTGCAGACTCGTTTTCAAGGCTGGAGAGACTACCGGGAACTGGGGTGCCTGCAGTTGTCGATCGCCTGCTTGAGGCAGATAGCGTGGCAGCCGGCGATTCGGCTCTGGTTTCAGAGTTCCTTAGAAAGTGGATCAACGTAGAGGGTATCCCTGCGCTTGAATCCGTACTGAGCGATTCCCGACTTGAACCTAGTCACGATTCGGCGTGGAAAACAGCGGCAGTCAAACAACCGCTTGAAGTGATTCAATATGCGCTTGAGAAAGATGGAGACAGATCTCTCGAATTAGCGGTTTCTTCGGGCATTCAGACGTTGACGCGTGATGACCCTTTCGCGGCTCGCGCAGTCATCGACGCCTTGCTGGAAGATCCAACACGAAGGGGAGTCGTTGGCGAGTTCGTGCTAGGTAAAGTGGGCAATGCCCTTGCGGGGAAGATGCCAGTTGATCAGCTGTGGGAGTGGGCAAATTCTATGCCAGAACCTTTAATTGCCCACGCGGCCAGAGTGTCTCTGAGTAGCGCTGCAAACACTGACCTGGACGGTGTCGAAAACCTGTTGCGCTCATTACCTCCAGGTTCCTCGAAAGAAATGCATTTGCATGCAATCGCAGAGATCGTACGGAAGGCTGACCCGGCGCGTGCCTTCGAAATGCTCATTGAGCTCCCAGAGTCGGAGCGCCGAGAGAATGGCCTTTTGAAGGTCCTGGATGATTGGCGGACCATCGATGCAGCCTCAGCAGAAACAGCGGCAGCGCGTCTGAGCGGACACTGAATGTGCTCAGTTTGGAGATTGTTTCGAGCACCACCCATGGATTAGCCTCATTCGATGGCAAAGTTACTTGGAGCGTATTTCATCACTCTGGCACTCGTGTTTGTGGCCGGATGTGCAACAACATCGTCAGTAGTGACCCGCCCGCCGCGATTTACGGGTGCATTTGATTCCAGAGATGGGCTGGTCCTTGTTCACGACGGGTTACCGGGGGATCGCCTGGTGATTGGTGCCGAGGGTTCCGCGTGGGAATTTCTGGTAGCAGTGCCGTTTCCCGGAGAATCGTGGGTTTCGGCTGGGACTGCTCCCCGAACGAAGGTGATTGGGAATCGGTTCACCTTCACTCAGAATTCAGAATGGGGAGTGGCTCACAAGATTTGGAGTGCTGATCAGGTGACGACTGGATCTCCGAAAGTGATTGTAGGGACGGTGACAATGGATGGGAAATCGCGCCCTCTGGTGGTGCGCATCTTGGAGCCGAAAGAAGACGGTGAGGGAACCAATGATTGAATGTTTGCCGAAATCTGGGATGGTGCGCGCCTGCCTTCATTATGTGCGCAATATTCGGATTTTCTGGTTTTGACGAGCCGGGCCTGCTGGAACGCATGGCCAAAATTCTGGTGCACAGGGGGCCGGACGGTGAGGGCTTTTTCAGTGCCCCGGGATTCAATATGGGCATGCGACGGCTCAGCATCATCGATCTGGAATCGGGATGGCAGCCGATTTACAATGAGGATGATTCCCTGGTGGTTTGCTACAATGGCGAGATCTATAATTATGTCGAGCTGGCCGAAGAACTGAAGTCCAAAGGGCATACGTTCCGCACGCATTCCGATACAGAAGTCATCGTGCACGCCTACGAGGAGTGGGGCGAAGAGTGCCTGCAGCGATTCAATGGCATGTTCGCATTCGCACTCTATGATCGACGTAAGGACGAGATCTTTCTCGCGCGGGATCGATGCGGGCAGAAGCCGCTCTATTACTGGCAGGAAGGTGGCCGTCTGATTTTTGCATCCGAAGTGAAGGCGATCCTGGAATCGCAGCATGCGCCGCGCGCCTGCAACACGCGCGCACTGGACGCCTATCTTGGCCTGCGCTACGTGCCAGAGCCAGCAACGATGTTCAAGGACATCTACACGCTGCCAGCTGCGCACTGCATGCGGATCAAAAGGGGGCAGGCTCCTGAAATTCGCCGCTACTGGGATATTCAGCTGACCGAGGGGAACGACTACCAGTCGGACGATTTCTATCTTGAGCAGATAGAGGCAAAGATGATGGATGCCGTGCGGCTGACGATGCGCAGTGATGTGCCGGTGGCGGCTTACCTCAGTGGTGGTGTCGATTCCAGCGTCATCGTCGCGGCGATGACGAAGTTTAATCCTAGCATTAACACCTTTTCGATTGGCTTTGATTCGCCAATCGATGAAACGAAAGATGCTGCCGAAACCGCAAAATTCCTCGGCACCAACCATCAGGAAGTGCACTGCCTGCCCGGCGACTTTGATCTGCTGCGCAAAGTCATCTGGCACATGGATCGCCCAGTCGGTGATGCCTTGATCATTGCCTTCTACAAGCTGGCCGAGGCAGCTTCATCGCAGTTCAAAGTGGTTCTCAGCGGCGAAGGTGCGGACGAAGTCTACGCCGGCTACTCCTTTCACAAAGTCATGCAGCTGGTGGACAATTACATGCGCTGCATGCCGGGGCCGCTTCATCAGGGAGGGGTCGTTCCCATGTTGAATGCGGTGCCAGTCGGCCTGCTCAATAAGATGTTCGAGTTCCCTGCCTATCTGGGCGAGCGCGGCAAGGCGCGGCTGGTGAACTTCCTGCGGCACTACCGCGGACGAAACCTTTTTCAGAATTACACTGCGCTCAAAACCCTGTGGGACATCGACGAGCGCAGCAGCATCTATTCAGAAGAATTCGCCGCTCAAGCGAACGATGACTGGATACCGCAAGTGCGTGACGAAGGCGGCAAGTTTCTCGACCGGCTTCTCAAGATTCAATACGACGAGTGGCTGCAGGACTGGGCGATCATCCGCCAGGACAAAAACACCATGGCCCACTCGCTTGAGATTCGCCTGCCATTCCTCGACCACACCCTGATCGAAGAAGGCTTCCGCATGCCGCCGAGGATCAAGGCGCGCTTCCTCAAGGATAAAATCATCGAACGCCGCCTCGCCGCAAAACTCCTGCCGCGCGAAGTCGTTCATCGCCCGAAGAATCCGTTCTTCCTGCCCATGGAATTTTTCTTCGAGCACCCGCAGATCTCCGCCCTCATCCGCGAGACCTTGAACCGCGACCAGGTGCTCAAGCGCGGCTACTTCAATCCAGACAAAGTGGATGCTCTGGTGAAGAAGATGGAAACGCGCGAGTTTGTCTACCTGAAACAAGTGATGTCACTCGTGATCCTGGAACTCTGGCACCAGGTGTTTATTGACAAGCAGGCCCCGTAATGGATTCCCCCATAAACTGCACAGCTACAATGTTCCATGGAAAATATATCTAAAAAGGATGAAGTTTTGAATGGTATGATTAGAGGTGCGGATTCGTCAGTAAACCAGTTTTCTCTAATGAGAGACAAGCTTGTTGATGAGATCGATTATTGTCTTTCTGGGCAAGGGGGGAGGCAATTGGGGCTTGTAGATGCGGACATCGCAATGCTGTATCAGCTTTCGCGGTTGTGCAATTTAGACCTAGAGTTGGCCAAAATCGACAAATGGGAAACTTTGTACGAGGGACAAATGATCTTGACCGATGATCCAGAGCGAAATGCGGAAAAGGAGTTCATTTTTACGGAGAATTTTCAACGTTTGCGAGAGGCTTCCGAGATCCGGTATTGAAATCCGGTTAGCGCCCCAGTTTTCTGTTGGGTGCTCACAAACCGGCGATCGCATCCGTTGGTTTGGACAGAATAAGGGATTGTAAGGGCCGTGTACTAAAATGCGGACAAGAGTGCAGGCAGCGCAGCGCAACTACTACCGGCATCCGCCTATAAACCCGTGCGATTCCTCCATGTCCTACATTGATGCACTAACTCCGCCGATCACTGGCATCGTTCAAGCCAGGATTTTCCGTCACGCGTTTTTTACTAAACAGTTGGATCAGGTGTTTTTTTGACGAGAGACACCGTGGCCTACTTGGCTTCGGTGATGCAGTAGAGGTATTTCTTTCCTCGAAGGAATAGTTCGTTACCGACGACTGCTGGGCTGGCATCGAATTCATCGTCGAGCTTGTTCGTAGCAACTACTTTGAGATCTGCAGAATTTTGGATGACTGCTACCGTGCCCTTTCGTCCGACGAGATAAATGTGCCCGCGTGCGCCGATGGGTGATGCATAGACACCACGCAAGCCGTCTACTGTCTCGCGGGAGTAGTGAACTTTTCCTGTTTTGGCGTCGAGACAGGATAATCTGGCATCGTTCCCCTGGAAGAAGAAGAGCCGATTCTCGTATAGTAAAGGTGACGGGACGTAAGGCGTACCCTCATCGTGGCTCCACAGAATCGCGTCCGTTCCTTTAAGGTTTCCTTTTCCATCCAGCTTGATTGCCTGCAATGCACTGCCGCGGAATCCGCTCATCGCATAGAGGATTCCGTCTCCTGCGACTGGAGTTGGGATCACGTTGCGCGTCATTCCTTCCGATTCCCAGATGATATCACCGGTCTTGAGGTCGTAAGATGCGATTTTCCCAGTAGCGTTGGCGATCACCTGCGTAGATCCGGCATGTTCAACGATAAACGGCGTGGCCCATGATGTGCGCTCGTCCCTGGTTTTACGCCAGCGTTCGCTACCGGTTTTCTTATCGAGTGCCGCGATGAACGAGTCTCCTTCGTGGTCCCAAATCACCACCAGCGTATCACCATGAAGGGCTGGAGAAGAACCTTCGCCAAATCCATTGGAGATCCGCATCTGACCAAATTCTTTCTCCCACTTTAAGTTCCCTTCAAGATCGAGGCAGTAAAGTCCACGGGAGCCAAAGTATGCGTAGATGTGTTCTCCGTCGGTAACCGGTGAAGCCGACGCGTAACCATGATCGCGGTGATGTCCCTCGTGAGGCAAAACTTCCTTCACGACTTTCGACCAAAGCGAATTCCCTGTCCTGCGATCAAGGCATACCACCGAGAACTGATGCACTTCGTCGGGTTTCTGCCCCCGACCAAATCCACCACGTCTGCGGCCCTCGCCTCGACCTCCTCTACGAGCCCGATCGCCTTGCGCTGCACCTTCTCCACGGCCCGGCCTGTTCTCAGCTCGCCCTTCCGGCTGTGGCGATCGCCGCTCGGAGGGTGGCTCCTCTGCGCCCGCATCCGTAGCGGGCTCCTTCACTTCCACTTTTTTTCCTGTCCCGGCCGCAGTCAGGAGAAAAATCCTGTCGCCGACGATAATTGGTGTGGAGGTGCCACTGCCAGCAGTCTCGACCTTCCATTTGATATTCTTTTCCTCTGACCACTCGAGCGCAGGGTTCCCTTTTGCCACGACGCCATTGCTCAGTGGCCCCCGCCATTGCGGCCAACTCATCTCCTGAGCTTCAGTGACAACTGTAAGCAAGCTTACACCGATAATTGTAAGAGTCGTGTTTCTCATTGTCGTTAGGAGGGACAGATTTGGCGAAGTTAGCTGAGCCTTCGCATCCGTAATTCATGCGTCAATCCGTATCTGATTCCGCAATGTTTGTCGTTTTTGTCTGCCGTTGCTAGCTCTGAAGTGAACCAACACCTCCAAAGATTATCGAAATGCACCAGTGGGGTAAAGGAATTCTGCTTCCGTCAAGACTGATCCTGTCAGTGCCAGCTGATCAGTAGATTCACGGGGATCGGACCGTTTTTAAATGTGCCACATCTGTGCTGCGCCCCGTTGTGCAATGTCTGCCAGGGTGTGTCTGGACAGCTCTCGATTGATTGCTGTGAAGACGTCCTCCCAGACACCAGTGACGTGGCTACCGGAGGCGCCTTCGCCAGCGGAGTTCAGTTGTAGCAGTTGTCCCTCCAGGGCACTGACGATTTCGTGAAGAGTGATCGCTGCGGGGTCACGGGCCAGGAGGTAACCTCCGTTCTTGCCGCGTTTGCTGTCGACCAGACCTGCATTGCGCAGTTCGTTCAATATCTGCACGAGGTAATTGGCGGAGATCTTCTCGGTAGTCGCCAAATCGTCGATGCGGCGCACATTGCCTGAACCAAAGGTGGATTCGAGCTGCACGAGGACACGGCAGGCATATTCGACTTTCAGTGGAAGTTTCACTCGATTAGGGGAGGATCAGCGTGGCCGTAAAAAACCACTTGAATAATCTGCCAAGTAAATCATTAGTAAGCAACCCAATTTAATAATCTTTTCTCATGGTTTCTGATAAAACTAGCCCGATTCCTGAATTCGATCCGTCGGAACTCAGTAAAAATGAACGAATCAAAGATGCCAGCCAGTATCTGCGCGGCACCATTCTTGAAGGACTTTCCGATACATCGACTGGGGCACTGACGGCGGACGACACGCAACTGACAAAGTTCCACGGAATCTATCAGCAGGACGATCGCGACCTCCGACGCGAGCTCAGAAAGGCGAAAAAAGAGCCTGCTTACAGCTTCATGATCCGCGTTCGTGTGCCGGGCGGAGTGTGCACTCCCCAGCAGTGGCTGGACATGGATCGACTGGCCACGTCTTATGGCAATGACACGCTGAAACTCACCACGCGACAGGCTTTTCAGCTGCACGGTGTGATCAAGGCCGAGCTGAAGAAGACCATCCAGGAGATCAACGCGAGCCTGATGGATACCATTGCCGCCTGTGGCGATGTGAACCGCAACGTCATGTGCAATCCGAATCCCTACCAGTCGGAAGTGCATGCGGAGGCGCTCAAACTGGCGCAGGACATCAGTGATCATTTGACCCCTCGGACGCGTGCTTACCATGAAATCTGGCTCACTGACGAAGCGGGAGAAAAGGTGCAGGTCACCGAAGATCCAGCCGAAGTAGAGCCGATCTACGGCAAGCACTACCTGCCGCGCAAGTTCAAGATTGTCGTTGCCGTTCCGCCCAGCAATGATGTGGATATCTACGCTAACGATCTCGGCTACATCGCTATCCTCGATGACAATAATAAAATCGTTGGTTACAATGTCACTGTGGGTGGTGGCATGGGAATGAACCATGGCAACGAGGAGACGTATCCGCGATTAGCAGATGTGTTAGGCTTCTGCACGCCTGAGCAGGCAGTCGATGTTGCCGAGAAAGTAGTGACGGTGCAACGCGACTACGGCGACCGCAAGGAGCGGAAACATGCCCGCTTGAAATACACCATTGATGATCACGGCCTCGACTGGTTCCGCGAGCAGGTGGAAGAGCGGCTCGGCTACAAGCTGGGAGAAGAGCGCCCATTCACTTTTGACAGCAATGGCGACCGTTACGGCTGGGTAGAAGACGCGAATGGCAACAGCCATCTGGGGCTCTTCATTCAGAATGGACGCGTGCGTGACGAGGAGGGATTGCCCGCGCTGACTGGACTGCGCGAGATCGCCAAGGTGCACACGGGTGACTTCCGTCTCAGTGCCAATCAAAACCTTGTCATTGCTAACATCACACCGGAGCAGAAACCTGTGATTGAAGCATTGCTGGAGAAGTACAATCTGAAGAACACTTACGAGACATCAGGTCTTCGCCGCAGCTCCATGGCCTGTGTTGCGCTGCCCACATGCGGACTTTCCCTCGCGGAGAGTGAGCGCTATCTGCCGGATCTTATCACCGAGCTGGAAGAAGTGATCGATGAAGCGGGTCTGCGTCAGGATGATATTGTTATTCGCATGACCGGTTGTCCCAATGGCTGTGCCCGTCCTTACATCGCGGAGATCGCATTCGTGGGTCGCGGGCCCGGGAAGTATAACCTTTATCTCGGTGGCGGATTCTACGGGCAGCGCCTGAGTAAGCTCTACAAAGTATCCGTGAAATCAGATGAAATCGTCGACATTCTGCGACCGATCCTGCTCTCCTATGCTCAAGAGCGTAGCGAGGGCGAGCGCTTCGGCGACTTCGTCATTCGCAAGGGACTCGTTGCTGAAACCCGTGAAGGCAAAGACTTTCACAAAGATTTCAAAGATGAACCTGCAAGTGTCTAACACCAGCACAACTGCTGCAGTGGATGAACCGACAGATGGTGAGATCGCTGCATTCGGCAAACTGGAAATCGCGGATCGCTTTGCGTGGATCCGTGACCACTATGCCGGCAAGGTAGCAGCCAGCACCAGTGCCGGTGCGCAGGCAGCGGTGATGCTCCATTTGCTCAAGAAATATGCGCCTGAAATCCCAGTGGTATTCATCGATACGGGATACCACTTCCCTGAAACCTACCAGTATCTCGAGGAACTGACCGAGAAACTGGAGCTGGAGATCAATGTTTACAGTCCACAGATCACTGCGGCGCGGCAGGAGGCTCTGCATGGAAAGCTGTGGGAAGGTGGCAAGGAAGAACTGGAGCGCTACGGTTTGATCAACAAGGTTGAGCCCATGAACCGTGCTCTGAGCGAGCTTGGAGCCAGCGCCTGGATCAGTGGTCTGCGCCGCACCCAGTCTCAGGGTCGTGGGAATCTTGACTTTGTCATGAATCAGACCAGGACCACGAAGCTCTACCCGATTCTGGACTGGACCAATGAGCAGGTTGAGAGTTATTTTTACCTCTACGGTTTGCCCCGGCACCCGCTTCTTGAAAAAGGTTACGTCTCCATCGGTGACTGGCATTCCACCAGTCCACTGGAAGCAGGCCAGACCGAAGAAGAAACACGATTCGGCGGCATCAAGCGGGAGTGCGGATTGCACGAAGCCAGCAACATTGCTGACTACCAGATTTAGAAAGGGGCACGAGCTCTTTCTCTGTTAGTGTTCCCTGAGATCGATCAAGTGAACTCAGTTAAAAAGGGTGTTCCTCTCCAAAGGTACCCAATGTATCACGGCGATTTTCAGAAGCCACGTAAGCCCAGCGATTTAGCGTCCCGGCTTTAATGCCGGTTCTGACATGGATGAAGAGTGATGCCTTGTAGAGTGAGACTCGGAACTTTCCCTTTGTGACAGCGGTGCGCTCATCCGGTCGAAGGAACTCCATGGGGGCGTTCTCATCGATTACTCCATTCTTGTCTCTGAAGTGATCAATTGCCTGGTTCAAGGAACTGCCCTCGCTTTGCGAGCTGAACTTGATGCCCTTTAGAATCGGCGAAACGCGGTTTTGCATCCGAAGACTTTTTTCTTCCAGGACGTCGAGATATTCCGCTTCGCTGAGGTCTGATTGAAGTTGTTCCTCGAATGAGGCAACTTCTTCCTGGGTGTCGCGTGTCTGCCGCAATCGCAATAGAGAACGAATTTCGACGATCTTTTCGCCATCATCGAGTTCTGAGTTTTCAGCAATACCGTCCACCGATTCGATGACTTTCAAGCTCTTGTCGAGTTGAGCCATCAACAACTTCACCGCTTCTCCTCGAGCAGCGCGCTGTTCATAGCATCGCTCTTTGTGTTCCCTCTGGGCTAGATTGATAGCCGACTGCGTTGTTGTCAGGAGCACTTCGACCAAATTGTCATGGAGCCGGTAGAACTGGTGGGTAATGAAGGCTATCAAGTGGAGGTAGCGATCTTCATCGGAACGGCGTGTCACCTTAAACGTATCCGAACGAATGACGCTGTTGGCGAAGTAGCTGATGCCGTCATCTGGAAGCCCGATCTTCTCAAGCACAGTCCGCACTTGTTCCTAAAGACCCCTAATCAGCTTCAAGTCTTCGACACTCTCTTTAATCTTCCCAGGTTTGGTGGACTGCGAACATCGTTTTAAAAGCGTGAGTCGAAACCGGTTGACCGGTTCGTCGTTGCTATCGACTGCTTTTTCTAGAAGCTGATCCAACATTGTTCTGGTTTCGAGCGAGAGGCTCTGGTTGATAATCTTCACCAGCTCCTGACGATGGCGGCTGAGGCTCTTCAGAATCAACTTGCTCAAAGCATCACTGCTCGGAAGCACCGCCTTCTGTTCGGTGAGGATATCAATGGCCCTAAAGAAGATCAGCCTCGGCTTCAATTGGGAACGCACCATTGATTCAATTTCGATTTCGAGTCTGGAGCGATTTTCCTCAAACTCCCTAAACCCGTAATGCGAAAGGATCTTCCTTCGATTCCGCATCGCAGTGGCTCGATGGTAGCTCTTGAGTGGGACATTCTCGCTTGAAAAACCGAGCTTCGCGCAAACGTAGCCGAGATCTTCTGGATGGGGATCATTCGTAAAGAAGCGCTTCGTCGCCCGAAAGTATCCGCAGGCCAAAACAAAGCAGACCTGGTTCGTCGGGCTACCCAAGCTCTCCACGATACGGCTCAGAGTGATTGGGAGTTCGAAGAATTGCTTTCGCTATTCACCACTGAAGCACGGAGGCAAATCATGTGCCTCCTGCTCCATCTTGTTGAGGATTTTCATTCGTGGCATAGCAACGTGTCTGGAAGGAGAGTTTGAAAAAACGACCGTTTTGTTGAACTGACGGTCTAACATAGATCCCAGAGAGAAATCACCGCTTAATCAAGTCAAGAAACTGGTTCACTAAATCAAAGTTCATTTTTGAAATTTGCGATGAGTTCGCTAAACTCCAGACATGCAACTTGGTTACGCACGCGTCAGCACTTCCGAGCAGGGCCTCGATCTTCAAATCGATGCCCTCAAAAAGCAGGGATGCCGGAGAATGTTCGTCGAAAAAGCCAGTGGCTCGAAAACGGAGCGAGTCGAGCTGAACAAGCTTCTTGAGCAGGCTCGAAAAGGAGATGTCATTGTGATTTGGAAACTCGATCGACTGGGACGTTCTCTGAAACACCTGGTTGAAGTGGTTACCGGACTAATCGAAAAAGGCGTCGGTCTCAAAAGCCTTCACGATCCAGTCGATACCACGACCTCCCAGGGACGGCTTGTCTTCAATATCTTTGCTTCACTTGCGGAGTTTGAGCGAGACGTGATCCGTGCGCGCACCATGGCAGGACTCACAGCCGCCAGAGCGCGAGGGCGAACAGGGGGCGCCCCAAAGGCCTGTCAGATAACGCCGAGAAGAAAGCCCTTGCTGCTGAAGCCTTCTACAAAGAAGGAAAACTCAGCGCCAACGAGATTGCTGACAATTTGAGCATCAGCAAGGCGACTCTCTACAAGTACCTTCGTCATCGTCAGGTCGAGATCGGTCTTTACCGTAAATAGCGTCCACGAAACCTAAGAACCTGGTGGCCCACACGTTTCGCTCATTACTAAAACTGACGCCGAAAGTTCCATGAACAAGGAGTTCTTATCACTATCTTTTGCTCTCGTGTTCTTCATGGGAGCTGTGTCTTACCGCTCTTGCCAAGTGCGGTCGGAGCGCGCACCGAAGACTGAAACAGTAAATCCCTACAAAACGAATTCTTTCCCTACCGAGGAAGAGGTCGTTGAATCTGCGAACACAGCTTCGGTCGAAAACGAAGCGGAAGAGTTGGAGGGATTGGTTTTCAGTAAGAATAACGTTAGTGTAGGAGTCGTATTGGACGCAGCCGGCACGGGCCATATTTCTACGCTAGTAGCCGAAAACGGTGAGCTTAACCAAGACACTCTCGCTGAGATTGGATTGAACGAGGGCGAGATTGAAGTAGTGGAGCAGGCACGGAAAGAACTTTGGGATCGGATGATGGCAGCAGCCAAGGAACACACTATATTGGACGTGCTCCGAGCGAAGGACTCTGACGAGCACAAACCGTACGTGATGGCGATTCCAGCGAAGATTGGTGAGCAAGGTCTACGAGACTTTGAAAATAAGGTAATCCGAAATCTAAAAAGGAACAACGCGGCCCAAGTTCTCCAAAGACTGAACTGGAGCCATTTCTTTGGTAGTTTTGGCCGATCAGAGGTTTTATTCCGAGTCGAAGGGCCGGGAACGATTCGCTGGACTCAGGTCAATCCCAGAACCGGGCGGCAGGGAAGTGGTGGTCACTTCCCCAAAGAATATTTCCACTCCAAATTTGGTGTATTGCCACCCGAAGTCGAGCCGTGAGAATTAACCTGAATATTGTGGCGATGATCGTCGGGATCGCAGGCGTTGCGGTTCTGCTATGGCCCCTTCCAAGCACTAATGCAGTCGATAGTAGGAAACTGCGTCGTCAAAAGGATCGGGTAGTTGCGCCTGACCTGGGAAAAATGGGACAAATCAACCCGACCCCGAATGCTGAGCAGATTAGTGAAATTCCAGGTAAAATTGAAGATCCCGAGAATCCTTTTGGAGGAGGCTTAACCGAAGATGGTGTTCTATCCTATCAAGTGGTTCGAGATCTTGGATTATCAGATAGTCAAGCCATCCATGCCCAGCGATCAATCGAGTCGCTTTGGGAAGCGATGTCAGCACTGGAAAAACAGCACGCGGAGCAAATCGAACCTCCGGATGGCGGCGATGCGGATCGGACTTTTTTTGTTGTTGAACCATTCGCCGATGAAAGCATGCCGGTTAAAGAGCAATTCTCAGAAAAACTGCGTCAAGCTCTCGATCCCGAGCAAACTGACAGCATTGCCAATGCCCTCCTGGCCGGTTCGTATTTTGGATCTTTTGGCAGGAATAGGGTGATGATTGGTTTCGAAGACACTGTCGGGGTCAATGTAGTCGAACACTTTGACCCCGCAATGGGGACGACTATCGAAGAAGGTGAGCACGCACTCAGAGCAACTATTGTCACGTCCGATCCCGACACGGGCCAGATTTTGCTTCAAGAATTCATTCCCTATGAAGATTTCTTAGTCCGATATGGCACCGCTTTTGTCTTGGATCCGGAGCCTTCCAAAGCTGATTAGGGACAACTCAGACGCCCTCCTTCGTCCTCTTTTCTATGGTGCTAACCGCGTTTCCGACTCAAGCCACCCCGACTCTTGCCCCTGTTGTTCGACGGAAGGAGGTCTCTTTGCTTCATCCTCAGAATCAGTGTAGCTATAGCTCCATAGACTATATGTCATGTTGGAAGGAATCGTTTCTTCTTCTAGATCGGTGTAAGAGACCCACTCTGAATCAGGAACATGAAGTGGAGAACCTACAATGGGAGTTCTTGGCCAACCTCGGGAGACGATCTCTGCAAATTGCTCAGACGGTCGTACGATTCCATCTGGTTCGGCAACTGTGCGATCAGAGCCCGTATCAACGGGCAGCAGAACGGCAATGCCTATCAACATGATGCCGAGTGCAACACAAATCAGAACTCTCTTCGTAGTTTGAGTATCAATCAGGTGGATCAATCAATGGTAGATGGTTTCAGAAACGTTGTAAAATAGAAGCGGCAATGTCACCTGTCTTTCGCTCCGGCATCTCGATGCCTAGCGTGATACATTGGGTACCTTTGGAGCGTTAGACCCAAAAACTTCTGGCCATCAGCGCCATGGCCCCTTAAGAGTTAACGTAGCAGTCGGTCTTCCTTCTGGAAGGCGGTCGCCTCAATTCAGACATGCGTATACTCATTGGATACTCGATGCGGAGCGGAAGCACCTTGCTTCAGCACATTCTGCATCAGCACCCGACGATTAAGTCCTACTCGGATCTGAACTCGTTGTTAGTGCTGCCGCCACTGATCTGTGGCCTTCCCATCGATAATATATGCGTGAAGCCGATGGATCTTTTTTTCCTCGGGCGGAACATCTTTTTCCGCAATCGCTTCGATCGCTTCGTGTGGATCACCCGGGATCCTCGCGACAGTTACGTGTCGAGTATGGAGTACAAATGGGCTTCAGCGCTCTGTCCCAAGGGCAAGAAAGTGGAAGGAATCGCTACCGGAATGCTGAAACGCTGGAAGCGCGTTTATCAACATTACTTCAACGAACCCGAGCGCTGGCATCTGGTGCGATACGAAGACCTCGCTACACATCCAGAAGAGACGACGGCTAAACTGTTGAACTATCTTGGGCTGCCGCAGGCAAACGTGCTGGAATTCGATCAATTCAAGGGATTGGGTGGAGGCGACATGAAGCTGCGCAAGGAAAACACCGTGCACCGCAAGTCAGTGCACCGATTTCGCAAAACGCTTTCGATCGCCCAGCAGCAGGTATTCGCGGACATGATCGCGCCTGAAATGGTGAAGCTGGGCTACGACCCAGAGCCGAGGGTCATGCGCGGTACGAAGCAGTCGTCGTCGATTGATCAGAAGGACAGGGCTGGAGAGAGTAGAGAGCGGTTGTCAGGAAAGGAAGTCTGGTCGTGAAAAACGGCGCCATTCCCCTACTGCAGGCTGCTTTCGAAATCGCTGTCTTGAAGGATCGACAGCGCTTCGCCCGCTAGAAACAGCGATCCCGCGATAAGGTAACGGGCCTCCGCCTGTTGGTCACGGGCCTCCATTAGAATTGAACGCAGGGATGTTCCTTCGCTTGCAGGAATCGCAGGATCGGGATGGTGATCGCTTAGCATTTTCCCAGGTGAAATCGCTCTCGCGGAAGCGAAAGGCACATAACAAATGGAAGCCGCAATGGGCGCAAGTTCCTGCAAAATGGCGTGATGATCCTTGTCCTCCACTCCACCAAAAATCAGCCGCGCTTTGGCATCGCCGAACGTTTCTCTCCACGTCGCTGCCAGCGCCGTGGCGGCCTGAACGTTGTGCGCGCCGTCCACGACGATTCGATCGCCAAGAAATCGCTGGAACCGCGCTGGCCAGCGAACAGAGCCCATCGCATGTTGAATAGTGGCAATGTCAGGATTGATCTCTAATGCCCGCACCGCTGCCAGAGCAAGCGCGGCATTACTACGCTGGTGTAGCCCGTCCAGCGCGAGCGGAATGCCTTCGAGCTCGTTCACGTGAGACGCTCCAATGAAGGTGAGTGGCGTTCCTCTAAGCGTTGCTGCTGATTCAAGGGCATCAACGGCTTCCTGTGCTTGATGCGCCGAAAACGCAGGCACCCCTGGCTTGAAGATTCCCGCTTTCTCGGAAGCGATCTTTGCCAGTGAATCTCCCAGCCATTTCTGGTGATCAAGCGCGATAGGAGTAATCACCGAAACATTCGCCGTCAGAGCATTGGTCGCGTCCAATCTACCTCCCATTCCCGTTTCCAAAACGATCGCCTCCACCCCATCGTCATGAAACCAGTCGAGCGCCAGCGCCAGTGTCAGCTCGAAGAAGGTCGGGTGATTCTCCCAGTCGGCAACCAGTGCACTCAACTTACTCAACCGTGTTGCAACTTCCGCTTCTGGGATCGCGGTGCCATTGATCCGCATCCGCTCGCTGTAGTGAACAAGGTGGGGCGACGTAAACAGACCGACGCGAAGGCCCGAAGCCCGCAGAAGCGAATCGGCCATGGCGCACACGGATCCTTTGCCATTGGTTCCAGCGACATGAATGATGCGCGCCTCTGGCTCTGACAATTCAAGCGCAGCGAGCAGCTGCGACACGTTCTCCAGCCCCAGTTTGATACCGAACTGCTGGGTGCTGTAGAGCCAGTCGATCGCCTCCTGATAGGAGGCAAAGGCAGACGGCTGCCGCCGTTCGTCCATGGTCATTTCTCAGCAGCAGCTTCTACCGCAGCTTCAGCATCAGGCATCATGTAGCCTAACAATGCACCCAATTCATCACGCAGATCTTTTCGCTCCACGATGCGGTCGACCAGTCCATGTTGCAGCATGAATTCGGCGGTTTGGAAACCTTCAGGCAAATCCTGATGCGTGGTTTCTTTTACTACCCGTGGGCCAGCGAAGCCGATCATGCATCGAGGCTCAGCAATGATCACATCACCAAGTGTCGCGAAGCTGGCTGTGACTCCACCCGTAGTAGGATGCGTGAGCACTGAAATGTAGGGCAGCCCGGCTTCCCCATGGCGAGCCAGCGCACCGCTGGTCTTTGCCATCTGCATCAGGCTTAGAATCCCCTCGTGCATGCGGGCACCACCGGATGCAGAGAAAACGATTGCGCCACGTCGCTCGGCAGTCGCCAGTTCGATCGCGCGGGTAATTTTTTCTCCAACCACCGACCCCATGCTTGCTCCAAGAAACCGAAAGTCCATCACGCTGAGCGTCACAGGATGGTTGTGGATGCTGGCCCGGCCAGTCACGACAGCCTCACTTAGCCCGGTGCGTTTCTGGTATTTTTCCACTTTGTCCACATAGGACTTAAAGTTGAGGGCATCGACCGTCTTCAGGTGCTCATCCATGGGCACGAACGAATCCTCATCTGCGATCAGGCCAATTCTTTGACCGGAGCTCATAGTGTAATGGTACTTACACCGATTGCACACGCGGAGATTCTCAGTCAGATCAAACTCATGAATGACGGCGGAGCAGGCAGGACATTTGTGCCATAATCCCTCAGGCATATCCTTTTTCTTCTCACCGAAACCAGACAGGTCCCGCCGCCGAAAGAATCCATCTTCGTCAGGGATATAAGGATCATCAAAGACAGCTGGATTCATGCGACGAAAAATCTCACTGGCCTCCTTAGAAAGGCCGTTAGTTTCGTCTTTATCCGGATCGCCGTCTTCGGGGCTGGCTGTAATGGTGGTGGCCATCAAAAAATCAAGTGGCGGCAGTATAGACACTGGATGCGCTTGGTTGCAACAGTTACCATCAATGAGAATCGAGAGAATTGCGGCTATGAAAAGTCATTACATCGTCCTGTTTTTCGATGCGACGAGGCTTGATCGCCACCCCACTTTTGTTGAGTGTCCACGATATGGCATCCGTCACTAGTCAGGATTCCGCTCCCGCCCAGCCTGATCCGTGGAAAACCCTCGGACTCCTCGTGGAAGGTGGAGATCGAGGAAAGATCCGCGAGTTCCTATCTGCCCTTGCAGTTGAAGAGACGGCGCTTGTCATCTCGCGACTGGAATCGGCAGAGCTGGATCGGCTGCTCGATCTGCTCGACCGGCGAACTACGGTGATGTTAATCACCCGGCTACCCGATGCCCAGGCACGAGGCATCCTTGAACGCCTGCCCGCCGCCAGCGCGGCACGCATCGTTGAGAGCCTGCCTGAAGAACGGCACAGCGGACTGATTCGCAAACTGGGGGACAAGGAAACGGCGGCCGTGCTGGATGCGATGGATCCGGAGCAATCGCACAAGCTGCGCGAGCGGATCGAGTATGAACAGGGCAGCGCCGGGGATCTCATGACGTCAAAAATTGTCTCCTACCGGCAACTGATGACCGTCGGTGAAGTCCTATGGGATCTCGCGCAGAGCGCACGGCAATATGCAGAGATCGATGTGCAATACATCTACGTGATCAGTCGCACCCGTCATCTGCGTGGAGTCCTGCGATTGCGTGATCTGGTCATGACTGATCATAACGAACTAGTGCGCGACATCATGATTCAGAACCCGCTGAGCGTCCGCAACGATCAGCCGCTGGAGGAGCTGAAGCAAGTGTTCGCCGGGCACCGGTTCCTGGGTGTTCCTGTGGTAGATGCCAGCGGGCGACTGCTGGGGCTGCTTTCGCGCAATGCGGTGCAGAGTGCCGCCGAGAAGAAGGACAAGAACATGTTCCTCATGCTCAGCGGGATCATTGGAGGTGAAGAAACGCGCGACATGAGCATCGGATCCCGCTCCGTGCGGCGCCTGTCCTGGCTGATTCCTAACATTCTTCTCAATATCGTGGCTGCAACGATTATCGCGATGTTTGAGGACACGCTGGAAGCCGTGATCGCCCTGGCTGTGTTTCTTCCCATCGTTTCCGATATGAGCGGGTGTTCAGGAAACCAGGCCGTCGCGGTCACCATGCGGGAAGTCACCCTGGGACTGTTGAAACCCAGCGAAGTGTTCCGCGTTTTCCGAAAAGAATGCGGTCTGGGCATTCTCAACGGACTCGTGCTTGGACTCGTGCTCGGCAGTCTCGCAGCCCTGTGGCGGGAGAACGCCTACTTCGGCTTGGTAATCGGAGGCGCGCTGATGTTGAACACAGTGATTTCCGTGATCATGGGAGGACTGGTGCCACTCGGACTCAAACGAATGAAGATCGATCCGGCCCTCGCATCGAATCCCATTCTTACCACAGCGACCGACATGACAGGCTTTTTTCTGGTGCTCAGTTTCGCCAATCTGATGCTCGATAAAATAAGTTATTAAGACACATATGGCACACCCTCACTTTGACACCATTGTGGCTGGAGTTGGATCCGTGGGCTCAGCGGCCTGCTACCACCTGGCCAGACGTGGAGGAAACGTTCTGGGGATCGAACAATTCGGTGTCCCACACGTGAACGGCTCGCACCACGGTCATTCCCGCATGATTCGCCAGGCCTATTATGAGCATCCAGATTACGTGCCGCTGCTCCATCGCGCCTACGAACTCTGGGAAGACCTGCAGACCAATTCCGGGCAACCACCCTTTTTTCACCTCACCGGTGGCCTCTACATTGGGCCCGAAGATGGAGCCATCGTCTCCGGATCGTTGCGCGCAGCGCAGCAGCATGATCTTGCACATGAGATGTTGGGTTCGCAAGAGATCCACAATCGATTTCCAGCTTTCCATCCGGCGGCTGATCATCGCGGATTCTGGGAAGACAAAGCTGGATTCCTGGTGCCAGAGCGAGCAGTCGCTGCGCATGCCGAAGCTGAGCTGAAATATGGAGCAACCCTGCGTTCCAACGAAACGATCACATCCTGGATTGCCCATGCCGATCGTGTCGAAGTAAGCACCAACAAAGGCACCTACAGCGCTGACCAGTTGGTGATCACCTCAGGCGCCTGGTCATCAGAGATCGCTGCCAACTTGAACATCGAGCTCAATGTGACGCGACAAGTGTTGGCCTGGTTCGATCCCCTCGGCGAACCCACGCGATTTGCTCCCGGAAATTTTCCCTGCTGGTTTATCGAGACCGAACCGCCATTCGGACACTACGGCTTTCCCATTCTACCTGGCGATCCTGGTCTGAAAATCGCGCTGCACAAACCAGGGGAACCCATCGATCCCACTTGCCTGAAGCGGGCGGAACATCAACCGACGGCATCCGAAATTGAGGATCTTCGTGCCGTGTTAGATCAATACCTGCCAGGTTGCGCAGGCGATCTGCTGCACACTTGCACCTGCATGTATACCAACAGCCCGGACGGTCACTTTATCATAGGCAAGCATCCGCAGCACGATCGGGTCAACCTTGCCTGCGGACTAAGTGGCCACGGCTTCAAGTTCGCCAGCGTTCTCGGCGAAGCGCTGGCAGACCTCGCGAGCAGAGGCAGCAGCCCCTTGCCCATACAGTTCCTGAGCCCCACACGGTTTAACTTCGATGAGAATCAAACCACCGAGGGCTGAAGCCCATGCCGCGGATACCTGAACCCGTGTTGTGGAAAGTGATGCCGCCCACCTCTATCTGATCGATAGGACAATGGGTATGGCCGAAATAGACAGCTGAGGTTTCTCTCCGCCAATGCGGAGTGGTTTGATCCAGGTGATGAGCGACACGGCGAATGGTCACAGCCGGCGGAAACCAGGCCCGGTGAAACGCGAGACTGGCCCCTGAGCGATCTGCTATCTGATAGAGACTGCGCGCCAGCTTTCCTTTTGGCCGATCCCTCGCCCACCCTGCGCGAAATCTCGCCAGTGCGCCCGCGTCCATCTTGCGATTCGCCACGTCTCCATGCAAGAAAAGGTTGTTGCCAATCTGGAGTTGCTTGTCGTGCCAGGAAAAGTTTGATCGTCCCTTCGACCAGACAGCCAGCTGATCAACGAAACCTTGCAGGCAATCATGGTTACCCAGCAGAAAGTGAATCTTTGCCTGCGGCAGTCGCTCCACCAGCTCATCCAGCCATTGAAGGGCAGCATCAATCGAGATCGCTTCGGATTCCAGTTCGCTCCAGCGGAAATCAAAGGTATCGCCGTTCAAAACCAACGTATCCATTTGCATTACGTCGGCATTTTCCAACGCGTCACTGAACAAGACCCGACCATCAGACCGTCCGGCAAAAAGATGCAGATCAGACACTACCAGCCCTGTCAGGATTTCATGATTGGTCCGTGCTTCGGTCATTCTGTAGTCGTCTTTCTCCACGATAGCTTTAGAAGTCCATAATTAGCGTTCGACTCCCTGTCATTGCAACGGATAGGCTGAGGTTCAGTGAAGGCCAGAGAAAAAGAAATGCCAGTGAAACTCACCTGGAAGATGGTTTGGGAATTGATCGTTCTTCCGGTGAGGCTCATCACTTCGGGCGGAGGCGCGCTCATCTACTATCCACGATCCTACGCAGAGATTCCCGAGTATGCTGAGTGGTTAAAGACCGTCGAACGATTCGAGTATCTCTCTGAAGGAAAAATGCAGACTGCCTTTCTGGATGTTGATCCCGAGTGTTCTCCAGAGCGGATCTGGTTGTTCTTCGGCGGGAATGGCGCTCTTGCGCTCGATTGGTTGCCCATTACTTCATTCGCGCCCCCGTCATCAGATGCCTTCGTTCTCGTCGACTACCCTGGATACGGATTCTCCAAAGGTATCCCTTCGCCCTCGTCTATTGAGGAGTCAGTGAACAATCTTATTGAGACACTGATGAAGAAATTCGACCTATCGGGCGAGGAACTAAGGTCGCGTCTGGGAGTTGTCGGGCATTCGTTGGGGTCAGCAATTGCAATGCATACCGCAGCGCGCTATCGCCTTGGGAAGGTGATTCTCGTTTCGCCGTTTACCACAATGAAAGCGATGGCAGCTATGACGGTAGGCCCGTTCATTGCCCGCTTTCTTCGCCATCACTACGATAATTTTTCATCCATTCGAGATTGGAATGTTCATCGCGAATCGAATGAGCACATTCTTATCTTTCACGGAACTGATGACGAAATCATTCCAGTTTCTATGTCGAACGAACTCTCCACCACCTTTCCTGACAGCGTCAGATTGGAAGAATTTCCTGGAGGAGATCACAATGAAATTCTCCTGATATTGCGAGATCAACTGCTGAATCACATCGTTCACAGGAATCGCATCTAACAAAGTGAATGTGTGCCGCATACTCCTCAGTGGAATCGACGTAGATATCAGGCATCGAATTTCATTGACCCTGTTTGCACCAATTCGTATTTTTGGGTATGAGAATCAGGAAGAAGAAAGTTGGGGCGTCAATGATGGTAATGAGCGTGATGTTAACTGCCGTGCTATACACTGATCCTGCTGCGGGCCAGAACCTTGATGAAGAGCCTCCGCCACCAGAGGCACCGAAAGAGAGCCTTTTCAGGAGACTATTTACTAATCGTGATTCGAATGCTCAAAATCCGTCGGCCAAGACAGATGCTTCAGAAGAGAAGCCAACCGCGACGAAGGAGACGGGCGAAGAGCTCTTTGCATATGCTGAGGTGCTACATAAAAAGAAATTCTATGACTTGGCCGGGGAGAAATACCTCAAGTATGTCACGACCTTTCCAACTGGCCCACGCTTAGAAGAATCGCGTTACAAAATTGCGGAATGCCACCTGAAGCAGAAGATGGAGGAGAAGGCGATCGCCGCCTACAAAGAGCTCATCGCAGCATTCCCTGAAGGAGATTACACCGGCTCCGCAGCCTATCGAGTGGCGGGACTTGCCTACAATAAAAAGGACTACGAGAGTGCAGCGACATTCTTCGGCATCGCTGCAGAAAATGCGAAGGAGGAATCACTCAAAATCGGGGCACTGTTTTACCAGGCCCGCTGCATGGTGAAACTGAATAAAACTGATGGAGCGAAGACGGCCTACGATTCGATAGTCGCCGAGTTTCCCGCATCAGCATTTGCACCAAAAGCCGCTTTGTGGCTTGGCAACCAGGCTAACTCTCAAAAGGACTTTGAGGAGGCTCTCGCGCATTTCGAATTCGTGCTGAACTATAAAACGAGTGAGCCCAAACAACAGCACGTTGAAAATGAACTGGAGACATTGAGAAGAGAAAGCCAGTATCGCAAAGCGCTTTGCCAGCGGAAACTTGGCGATACGAAAGCCGCAGAGGAAACGCTTCAGAGCCTGATCGAGCCAGACATTGATGATGAATGGGGGAAAAGAGCGAAGAAAATTCTGCCCACGATTTCAGATCAGAACAAGGAGTGACGGTCACAGATGGCATGGACATCGGGACGATCGAGGATGCCTGAATGAGTGTAGATGAGCACGTTTCCTCTGAGGAGTGCGAGAGCCAACCAACTAACCGAGGATAAACAAGACCGGACACGTCCAGCGCTGTCAGTCATTTTGAAAGCGCAGTAACAGGCGCATCCGTCGCCGCCGCAGTTGTTGGTCTCGTACACATTCTGGTACGATTCGACACACGATTGCCATATCGTTCGATCCGTTTCCGGGATACAGTCTGCCAGTGTTCAATGCTGTTTCATCTCTGGCCTGGAAGCCTGTTCTGGCTGCTGCTATCGTTGCGTGGAGTTCGGCTTCAGCGCAAATGGATGAATGGGATGCGGAGATGCTGCGGCCGATTCTTGTGAAACCCAGCGCGACCACGTCCGGGATCACAGCAGATTTTGACCGTGCTCATTTCTGTTATCGTCCGGCGGATGACACCGTTGAGAGCAGGGCGGATCAACTCGTCGTCTTCCTGCCCGGGACAGGTGGCGCCCCGTCGGCTTACCAGGGATTTCTCCAAACGGCAGCCGCCCTCGGTTTCCACGCTATTGGTTTGAGCTACGTCAACGGCGAGTCCATGGGCTCGTATTGTGGCGATGCCGAAACGGGTGGCTGCTTCGAGCAAGCGAGACTTGAGGTGATCGATGGAACTGATCGCAACTCTGATGTGACTGTGGATCGTGCGAATTCGATCGAAAATCGCCTGCTGCGATTGTTGCAACACCTGGCTGGTTCGCGCCCAGAAGACGACTGGGGTCAGTTCGTGTCTGGGGAAGGCGAATCTGTGGCGTGGTCAAAAATCGTCGTTGCCGGGCATTCGCAGGGCGGAGGACATGCGGGCGTGATCGCGCTGCATCACGAAGTCGCTCGGGTATTGATCTTCGCTTCAACGGATTGGTGGAATGGCGGACGTCGACCTGCTGACTGGATGTCTGCCCCGGCAGCGACACCGAAGTCACGTTACTTTGCCCTCGGCCACGAGCGGGATTTGTTGATCTTTCAAAACCGAATGCTAGCTGGGATGCAGGCATTGGGACTGGATGCCTTCGGCGGGATTCAAGCTCCAGAGGCACCCAGTGGTATCTACTTTGGTGGCACCCATCACTTGATGACCAATGTCGAACCTCGAATTCCGACCCTGCTCCTGGATGCGCACAGCGCAATGATTGTGGATGTCTACACACCGCTGGCCAACGACGACACCACGCCATTAGTGCAACCCGCCTGGACTTCAATGTTAACCGCTCCAATCGCGCCACCAGCTTCAGGTATCGCGATCAACCACTCGCATCTTAGTGCCACTGTCAGTATCCAGATGCCAAGGCAGGCCGGCTTCCACTACCAGTTGCAGCAATCCACTTTGCTCGACAACTGGCGCGACAGTGACATTACACCGATAGTGGAAACCGAATCAGCTCACCTTCTGTGGATCCTTCCCGGAGAAGCCCTGACGCGTGCACATTGGCGAGTCGCCGTTTTCTTTCAATAGGATTCTGGATTTTCCAAGAGCACCGTGAACCGGAACTTGGCTACTTGAGGAGTCTCTCAAAAAAGAAACCAACGACTCCCCGCCCCTTTACCGATTTTGAGATTCTGCACTGGTGCTTGCACGTAGATGCAGCAGCGTCGCATTCTGCGTTGAATTTCCACCGAAGATCTCCATGTAACCCGCCAGATCACAACGTTCTGGAGAGCGCGAACGGGGCAGGCCGGGGGGGCGGCTTCGACGGTCAATCGGGCTCTGGCAACTCGAGCATGATCGCCAGCGTCGCTACGGAGTGGAGATCCGGTAGTAAGTTGTCGAATTGGGCATGGAATCCTGAAAAGTCGTAGCTTCCAACACCGTCAATCGTTTCCACGATAGAAGGTCGTCCGACGTTTCAACCGCATAGTTTCCTTCAGCATTGAACGACTCCCAACTGAGGATGATCATCCCATTCGAGACCGTAACGCTGCTGATTTGCGGAGCGGGATCCGGCTCAATCGGTTTGCCCCGGTCGATGTCGATGATGTACATCCCCAGGCTGCCGTCCAGGAACCTAATTTCTACCGAAACCTGCCCATCGTCCATTCCTTGGTTCCCGTACTTGAACTCAAGAACGCGTTTCCCATCGATTTCGGTCTGTGTCGAGATGAGAATCGGAAATGGCTCACCGCGTCTTATCGATCCATAGAGCCCAGAATACCGACCAATCGCCGTGAAGACGACCAGGTCATTATCGATAAGTGGCGCACTTAGCGCCCTTAAAAACTGGCCGTCAGCGCCCATTGTGGTTGTATCCGCAATCCGGTGTAGCCCGCCGAAGTCAGAGTAAACCCCGATACGAGGAGACGTACCGTCACTCGCTGCAAAGGCGACAGATTCGCCGGCAATCGACACATCGACAAATGTAGAGAAGCTCTTGTCCATTTGGCCCGGAATGGACAAGCCTGTTTTCGCAACGACACGGATCTCTCTGTCGCCGACAATCTTGTAGACGCCCCAGTCACCGTCTTTGTCAGTACCTCGCAACCCAGTATTCCCTTCGTCGTATACAATGTCCGAGGCGAATAAGTCAAACGTTCCTCCTCCAGGAATCTCCATACCTGTCTCTACCAGTGTTGAGACGATCCCTTCTCGATACTGGAAGATTCTGTCGATGGATTGTGTTCGTGTATAGAACACTGCATCACCAACGCTATCGACTACCACTGGGCCGCGTAGCGTTGGACGTGGATCAATCGTGGCAGTTGAGGCGATCTCTACAAGCTCTCCGTCAAAAGTCTGGGTGTACCATCCCGTAATATCGTCCTCACCTGTACCAACATAGGAAACGTAGGAGCCAGCAATGTGTGGAGCGAGTAGAAGTTTGAAAGCCACTCCTCGTTCTGGAGGCTTCGTGGTGAAATCTGCGATGCGGCTGAGCTTCCCATCCCAAAGGAAGAGCACCAGGTTAGAGCTGGCATCCCTGCCTTGGAACACCACGTTTCCTTTGTCGATTGCAGAATCCCCAAAGACCAAAAAATTGCCATCTCCTCCTGGCACAGGCGTATCGGAGCCAGCGATTTTTCTAAATTCAATTACTGGTGGGTCCTGAGCGAGCGCCGACGGCAACTGCGCAACTGCGAAAGAAACCGTTGTTACCATTGGTATCGCAGAAGCAATGTTCACGAGAAGAGATTCGATTTGAAGAAGGATTCTGTTCATAGTTCGGATTATAATGGAAAAGTTATGCGTGGAAATGACGCCAGGAGGCTGTCGGATCTAAAAAAACCGTAGTGCCCTAACATGTGTTAATGGTCGGAGAATTGCGTATTTGTATTCTAAATGTTTCTGCTTCCAAATACGCCATTCTCAGAAGCTTTAAATCTTAAGTCCGATAAACTCCTAGCCGCTTGGGGAAGCATTGAAATTGTTGCTGACGGGCGTCAATCCAGGATGTCAATGTTGCTAAGGAGCCCGCTTCACTCTACTTCTTCCCGTTTTTCCGCCATATGTGACGCCCAGTGGCGCAAAAATTTTGCTACTAATCGTCTCACCTCAATCCTCAATCGTCGGGACGCCCGATATGATCATTTCACCATTGGGAGTCGACATTATCTGCGCTGGTGCTTGAGCGTAGATGCGGTAGCGTCCCATACTTTTCTGAATCCTCTCCGAGAATCGCTGTGCAACCCCGCAAATCACAATACAAATAAGTCTACGTCCCGTCTACGTCACTTTCTTTTTGATTCTCTCTAAGCAAAGATTGGATACGACGATAACTCTTGGGTCAGGAAATACTGCAACAATTGGAGGACTCATCCGAAGCAACGGAAAACATAGATTCGAGTCTTTGCTGTTATTGCAGGTGGGGGTTTAGGGAGCCATGAATCACGCTTTAGGGATTTCTCTCCAAGCACATCAGATCTCCTTGGAGCGTTAGACCCGGTGTGCAAAAAACCCTTTAACGATTAATCTTGATGAAATCTAACAATTTGGCCGTGAGGTCTTGCCTCACGGCGGGATCAAAGTGGGTATTAATCCACTGCTGCGCCGACTCTACATCTACCAGGGCAATATCTTTCCATCGTTTCAGCGCCAGAATACCAAACTGATCTGATTTGAGGCGAGACCGAACTCTGTTTCCCTTAAAATTGCGAAGGCATCATGGGTGCCCTGAAGAAAAGGCACTCCACACTACTCCCGACGAATGCGGTAGTAGCCTTCTGTTGCAGCGTTCTGGCTTGCATCGGTGTAGGTGGTGGGGCCGTCTGCGCTGGCGTTGATGCCGCTTTGCACGGAAGTCCAAGTATCATCGGTCAGCGTTGCTTTGAACTGCACTTCGTAGGTCGCTTCGGGCGTGCTGTCCCATGCAAGAGTGATACCTTCAGCTGTGCGGGTAACTTCGACAATCTGGAAATCACTACCAGGAGCTTCGCCGCCAAGGATCGGTGCTCCTGCTGCTAGGCTGGCGACTTCGTCGGGCGTGAGCGCTCGGCTCCATACTGCGAGGTCGTCGATTGCTCCGTTAAAGAAGGAAGACTCGGCTTCGCCGTTGCGGCCGATGCCAGCAATCTGGCCTGCAATAACATCGCCTGTAGGGCCACCATGGGTGTCCATCAGTGCGCCATTCAGGTAGATGCGGGCTTCGCTGGCGGAGCCATCGTAAACACCAGCAATGTGGATCCATTGATCCACCACCAACTCTGCTTCGGGAATGCCTGGGCGCTCGGCTCCTGTTGCTGTGACCTTGAAGCGCAGCTCTGCGTTGCCCCGGTCGAGATAGAAGACGTAGGCATCGTTGGCGGAGTCGTAGATCGCGCCGAATCCTTCAAGCTGTTCGCTTGGGAGCTCGGTCAATTTCACCCATGCTGCGAGAGTGACTGCGTCGCCGCCGATATCGAGCGACTTACTCGTGGGGACGGTGACAAAACTTTGGATGCCATCGATTCGCAGGGCGCCACCAGATTTTGCATCTGCTTCGCCCAACCAGAAGTCTTCGGGATCCTCGTAAGTGAATTGCAGGGGATTGACGCCAGTGGCATCGGCTATGGTACCCGCGTCAGGATCTGACAATCCATCATCAAAGGGCCAGTAAGCGGTGAGGCCAGCAGCCAGCCCTGTTCCCGGTGGAATGGGTGTGCTATCAGCGTCGCTTGGATCAGTGCCGCGCTCGAATTCATAGGCGTCAGAGGCACCATCAGAGTCGGTGTCGGCAAGCAATGGGGAGCTGCCTATTTCAAACTCTGCCGAATCGGTCAGACCATCTTCATCAAAGTCGCCGCTACCATCACGATCAAGGTTCGCAAAGTTGGTTGTTTCCCATTCGTCGAGCAGTCCGTCCCCATCGGTATCGAGCGGATCAATAGGAGTATTGCGAACAAGGCTGCCAATCTGACTTCCTGTAAGTGGCAGATTCCAGACGCCGACGTTGTCAATCGATCCGTTGAAGAAGCTGGTCGCGTCGGTGCCATTGCGGCCGATCGCTGCAGCCTGTCCGGTCGTCACCTCGCCTGTTGGCCCATTGTGTGTATCCATGAGTTCGCCGTTGAGGTAGATCTTTGCAGTCCCTGCCGTTCCATCGTAGACGCCAGCGACGTGGATCCATTCGTCGGTGACGAGCTCTGACGCCGGAATGCCTGGTCTCTCTGCACCAGTGGCTGTCACTTTGAAGCGCAGCTCATCACTTCCTTTGTCGAGATACAACACGTAGCTGTCGGAGGTAGAATCATAGATTCCGGCAAAAGATTCGGCCTGCTCAGATGGAAGTTCGTTCAATTTTACCCATGCGGTGAGAGTGACAGCTGCACCTGGATCCAGAGTGGGAGAAGCTGGAACGTCGATATAAGAATCGAAGCCATCGATGGCAACGCTGTTGCCGCGCTGTGCTTCATCACCCACCAGTCGAGTTCCGTCTGGAGCGGTTTCGCTGATTACGAGGTTGTTCAATCCTTTTACGTCATTGATTGCGTTCGTATCGGCAGCTTCATCCATGTTCCAGAAAGCGAGAAGGCCTTCAGCTACGCCGAGAACTGCCAGTCGCGGGATGATCTCTCCGTTGGTAGGATCTCCACCGTCGCGGACTTCGAATGCGTCAGAATAGGTATCGCTGTCACTGTCAGCGCTGAGTGGGCTGGTCATGAGAACTTTAACTTCTTCGCCATCGGTCAAGCCGTCTTCATCGGTATCGGCAAGGATGGGGCTGGTGGTGGCGGCAAGTTCCTCTGCATTGCTGAGATCGTCCATATCTGGATCGTCATCGCCGTCCTGTTCGAGGTTGCCAAAGTATTGGGTTTCCCATTCATCGAGAAGACCGTCATCGTCACTGTCACTATCTCCAGGAGGCATGCCGGAGAAGAGGACACCGACTTGTGCATCTGTCAGGGCAGCATTCCAGACTGCGAGATCATCGACCGCACCAGAAAACGGGTTGGCATCCGTTGCACCGTTGCGACCTAGAGCCGCAACCTGTCCAGCCTTCACCGGACCGGTAGGGCCGCCGTGCGTGTCCATCAGCTCACCATTGAGGTAAATCTTTGCCGACCCCGCGACGCCGTCGTAAACGCCTGCGATGTGCAGCCATTGCCCTGTCATCAGCGAAGCAGCAGGAATTCCTGGGCGCTCGGCTCCGGTGGCAGAGACTTTGAAGCGGAGTTCGTCGTTTCCTTTGTCGAGGTAGAATACGTAAGAATCTTCCACCGAATCGAGGATGCCGCTGAAGCCGTTTTCCAGCTCGGCAGGGAGTTGATCAAGATTCACCCACAGGGCCACGGTCAGCATCTCGACCCCACCGTCCAGCGATTCAGAATTTGGAATGGGAAGGTAGGTTGTGACACCATCGATACGAAGACTTCCGCGGTTCTTGGCGGCCAATCCTTCGAGCCACGCTGCCTCTGCATCGTCAGAGACAAGCTCAAGGTTGTTGCGAGCGAGGGCATCCTGCACTTTTCCCGCTTGCTCAGAAATGAGTTTGTCATCAAATGTCCACAGCGAAACCAGATCACTGTTCAGTCCCAGGCGCACGATTCGCGGCAGGATCGCTTCATCATTTGGATCACCACCATCTCTCACCTCAAAGCTGTCTGAATAGGTATCAGAGTCTGAATCAGCGAGCAGTGGATTGGTCATATAACGGTTCAATTCTTCACCGTCGTCCAGGTCATCACCGTCAGAGTCGGCAAGGAGCGGGTTCAATGGTTCCTCACGATTCAATTCATCGGCATCACTGAGTCCGTCACCATCCGAGTCAGCTAGAATCGGGCTGGTGCCTGAATCGTTGACTTCGCTGCCATCTTCCAGGCCGTCGCCATCCGTATCCTTCAGCACGGGACTGGTGCCATGCGTATCCACTTCTGCAAAATCATCGAGTCCATCGACATCGGTATCCGTCTCTGTTGGATCTGCACCCGACACAAACTCTCGGGCATTTGTCAGCAAGTCGCCGTCATCGTCGCCCTCAGCGGTCGCATCGAGATCTCCGAAGAACATCATCTCCCAATCGTCACGCAATCCGTCGCCATCACTATCAAACAGTGAGCTGACACCTCCTGCGATGACTTCCTGAACTTCTTCTTCTGTCAGGGCTCGGTTCCAAAGCGCGATTTCATCAACTCCGCCGGTAAAAAAATTGGTAGGGTCAACACCATTGCGTCCGATACCCGCGATCTGACCGGGGTTCACTTCACCAGTTGGCCCGGTGTGTGTGTCCTTCAGTTCGCCGTTAAGATAGATACGGCTCTCTGCACCATCGTAAACGCCTGTGACGTGCAACCATTGCCCCGTAACCAGATCTGCGGCAGGAATACCCGGGCGTTGAGCGCCTCCGGCAGCGGCTACTTTGAAGCGGAGTTCGTTGCTTCCCTTGTCGAGGTAGAGGACATACTGGTCACCCTGGGAATCAAAAATACCCCCGAATGAACCGGGAATATCTGCGGGAAGCTGATCGAGATTCACCCACAGAGACAGCGTCACTGCCTCTGCGCCAATATCGAGTGTCTCACTGTCCAGAACCGTCCCGTAGGTATCGTCACCATTCACGCGCAGGCTTCCACGCACCTTTGCATCGGTTCCGATGAGCCAGGGATTTGAATCGTCTGGAGCAACCAGTTCGAAGGTATTAGCGTCATTCAGATCGACCACGTCACGGCGGTTCTGGCTGACCAATCCGTCGTCCAGTGGCCAGTAAGAGATGAGGCCATCGTTCAGCGTTTGGGCCGATGCGTTCGGTTGCGCCAGTGCCAGCAAACTGACACATGAGACGATGAGAGGAGATGATCTAAATAGTAACTTCATCATGTTCAAATTTTGAATAGAGTTCCTTCAGGGAGGTTCTGGTCTTCCGCGCTTCAGTAGAGCTTTTCAACGAGAAGATTGTGGCATTTTCGGTGCTTTACAACAATGGAATCGTAGACATCGCGATGAAGACCGATGATATCGCTGTCTTTGTCAGCAAGCGGAGCATCACCCAGGACAACATGTGCAGAACGCAATCCGCCGAGCCACCATCGTGAATCCGAGATGTAGAGAAGATCGCCGGGAGTAGCATCGAGTTGAGCGGAAAAGGATGGGCTCAAGTTAACGACGGGAAGGTTACCCTCACCGCGTCTTTCAGAGGGTTCGTCAGAAATGACTTCCGCTTTTCCAAGAGCACGGACACTACCATGCTCAGTGCCGGGAGAACCTTTGTAGCGGCGTAAGGCATCACTGACCGTGCCCCACACCAGACCGCGCTGGCGCTCTTCAGATTCTGGCTTTGTAAGCAAGGTCACAATGACACCGATCGCAGCACAGACTGAGATTCCGTAGAAGGCTCGCATGTATTTGTAAACCTTCATGCCGGAAAGGAATCCATCATCCTCTGGCAAGGTTCCCGGAACCCCATGAGCGAACGGCGCGATCAGCTGCGGATACAGGATTGAAAGAGCCATTGCGAATAACCCACCCAGAAGGGTGAACAACGCAGCTTTAGCGGTGAAACGTCGCCAGAAAACGGAAAGCAAGAGCGTCACCACCAGCGGTGGAGTAACTGATGCGGTAAAGGCGCCGTGGGCTTCGTAAATGGACGCAAAATTCATGAACACGGGCACCAGGGCGACGCCTACCAGAGCGACCGTAACGGATGAGATTCGCGCCACTTTGAGCATTTGCTTATCTGTTGCTTCGGGTCGGACATGGCGCTTGTAGACGTCATTCACGGTCAAAGCAGCCACGGCTGTGATCAGCGTATCCACTGTCGACATCAGGGCAGCAGTCAACGCGGCCAGCACGAGACCGAACACTCCTGGTCGCGAAAGAAAGTCTGTCGCAATGTAGAATGCCTGATCCGACTTCATGTCCGCAGGCAGATCTCCATGATTCACCAGTGCTGCGGCCACCCAGCCACCAGCAGCGACAACAACCGCAGCAACCGACATGAGCCCGACGACCGTAACCAGCGCCGCCTTGCGGGATTCACGCAAGGAACGTGCCGCGAGGAAGCGCATGATGATGCCCTGATTGAGAAAATACAGCATGGCGGAATTGGCGATGCCGTCCTGCCAGAAAATGCCCACGCTTGGGAACTTGGGATCTTCATTAAAATTTGGGAATGCCAGCCGATGATCACGCGGCAAGTTTTCCCAGAACACACCGAAGCCGCCGAGGTAGTCAATTCCAAGAAACAGGATGATGCCACCCGTGATCAGCAGCATGACGCCTTGAAAAAGATCGGTCATGATCACGCTGGTCTGACCGCCGGCGGTGACATAGGTTGTCGAGATGGCAGCGATGAGAAGTGCTGACACTGGAATCGGCCAGCCCAGCAGAGCGTTCAACACTTTGCCCATGGTGAACAGGTTCACTCCTACATAACCGATGAGATAAACCAGGATGCAAAAGGTCGCACCGAATCGCACTTTGGCATTGAAGCGGCGTTCAAAGTATTCCGGCACTGTCGTTACCCGCGAAAAATAGAGAATCGGCAACCAGCCGAATGCCAGCAAGGGAAACCAGATCCAGTCATTAAGATACGTCTGGCTACTGGACAGCCCGAAAGCGAATCCCATGTTCGAGTACTTGACGAAACTGTAAGAGCCTACGGTTGTAGCGACGAGGCTGAACGCAATGAGCCACCAGCTGAAACGTTGTCCCCCGAAGAAGAAATCCTTTGTCGTCGTCTTCTTGCGCCCAAACCAGGTGCCGATGATGAGGATGATGACGAAATAGCCGATCATGATCCCGTAATCGAGTGCCGAACCGCGCGCCTTTCCTTCCTCCACCTTCAAGAATTCATCAGCCCCACCATTGTAGGGCTGAGCGGGAGCCACTTCCATCGGCGCGTACTGGAGATAACCCTGAATACCGCAGAAGAAACCGATCACTCCAAGGCACGCGAGTAATCGCACCAATCCCCTGCCACTGACACCAATAAACCCCTGCCGGACAGCATAAAGAATTCCGATAGCAAAAATGACACCTCCAACGGTGTAGGAATAAACAAAGGGATCATTCATATTCTTGGAACAACTCAGAGGATTTCAGTGATCGGTTTATAGACGATGTTGCCTGCAAGTAACAACCCTTCAATGTGCACAGAGGACATGAATTCTAATGGGCGGTAGCTCTAACGTTCCGTGACAGGCACCCGGAAGCACAAACTGGATCAAGGCCTCGATGCAATGTGAATCAATGGAGAATGATCACGGACGGAATGCTCGCATCGTCGGAAAGGAGAGAGAATCGCTGGCAATGCTTCGATGTAGATTGTTGTCACAAAGGCAAGGCCGCAAGACATCACTGGCTACCGGGGAAGTTTGAACCGTCGCATCGCGACGAGTGATACCCGGGTTCCGCGCGCGGGGGCTGAAGCGCCCCGCCTAACATGAAGGGTCGCTCTGCGACCAAGTTTGGCCTGCCTGCCGATACCCAGCACACAACCGCTTGTCACAAAAGGGCAACCTTCGAGTCATGTTGGCTACCGGAAAGTTTGAACCGTCGCATCGCGACGAGTGATACCTGGGTTCCGTGCGCGGGGGCTGAAGCGCCCCGCCTAACATGAAGGGTCGCTCTGCGACCAAGTTGGCCTGCCTGCCGATACCCAGCACACAACCGCTTGTCACAAAAGGGCAACCTTCGAGTCATGTTGGCTACCGGGAAGTTTGAACCGTCGCATCGCGACGAGTGATACCCGGGTTCCGTGCGCGGGGGCTGAAGCGCCCCGCCTAACATGAAGGGTCGCTCTGCGACCATTACCCGCATTCCAGCACGCAACTCTACAACACCAACCTCTCAGGCTAAAGAGTCCGCTGCACCTACAGCGGCCCTCGGATCCTGGATGCGCTACCATAGCGGAGACTGGCAATCCGGGATCATCCGGGTGGCTCGCATGATGCACGAAGAAGGAATGGTGGCAGATGCTTGAGGAGGTAAAAGTGAAGTTAGTTAACCGCCCACATCGGGTCTGCCAGCATAGCATTCGCAGCACCCCCGGCGAGCTCTGCAGGCGTTTCCTTTTACTGTCGCGAAGCGACATCTCATCAATAGCCGGGGGCTTCAGCCCCCTGAAGGCTTCCGTGCTCTCCCGTCGCGAAGCGACGGTTCAACTACCAACACTTACACTTATCCCAAAGCTAAATTGACGGTCGCCCCTCGTCTATCAGAAGAAGCACCGGCAAGAATAGAGCGCTGTGTAAGGAATCATGCTCTTCGGGCAACCGCGATTGCTTCTCCAAACTCAGCGAGGCCCGGCACTTCAAGATCTGGAACAGGTGCATCCGAATCATCAGCGCCAGTCGCGCTATCGCCAGTCTGAACCAGCACCCCAAATGCACCGGCAGCAACCGCCATCGCCACATCGGTGTAAAGGCGATCACCGACCATCGCCACTTGTCCCACGGTCAATGAATGACGCTGCAATACGGGAGCCAGCATGCGGGGATCGGGCTTGCCCAGTACTGCGTCCGGAGCGCGACCCGTTGCCGATTCAATGCAGGCGCAAATGGCACCGCAATCGACTAGAACCAATGGCGCATCCGATGGGCAGAAGGTGTCTGGATGCGTGGCCAGGTAAGGTTTGCCCTCCCGCACCCAGTAAGCAGCGCGGCAGAGAGTCTCATAGCGCAGCGCCGTGTCGAATCCAACGACCACAGCATCCGGCTCATCATCATGCGATGCAATGCGCAGCCCGGCAGCGGCAAACTCGGCACGCAGGCTCTCTGTGCCGACGACATAGAGAGATTCAACATCGGGCCGATCACTTTTCAGATAAGCAATGGTAGCATCAGCAGAGGTCAGGATCTGCTCTGGTGCGGCGGCCACGCCCATAGCAGCTAAGTGACTGACGTAGTCAGCGCGAGCACGTGAACAATTGTTAGTGACAAACGAATAACCGATACCGTGATCGGCTAACAGTTGCAGAAAAGGCAGCGTTGTGTCGAACAGCTGACCACCACGGTAAATGGTACCGTCCATATCAAGCGCAACGTGCTTCAAGCTGCGCAGTCTCTCTTCCATCACAGCCACTAGCGAGGAGCAGTCTTCGATTTGACTGCTTTCGATCTCTGTGCAGTGAGTTGTTTCCTCAACCACTCCGGGCGATTAGTCGTGATCGAGTCCACTCCAAGCTCGGTAAACCGAGCGGCAACTGCAGGGTCATCGACAGTCCAGACGTGGAATTCAAGATCTGCTGCCCGGAGTTTTTGCACCAGTTTGTCATCCACAATGTCGTGAGCATGGCTGTCAAGACCATTGGCCATTGTCTGGCGCAGGGTTTTCATCACCGAGTCAAATGTCGGACGCCACTCACCGCTGCCTTTTGGCTCTTCACCGTAACTTGTCAGCCAGTACGCCTTAATGTCCGGGAGCACTTTGCGGCAGGCTGCAATCACCTCGGCATTGAAAGAAATGATACGCAGCTGCTCCGCATCCCATTCACCGACGGCAGCCTTCAATGCAGGAACGATCTCCGGCCCACATTTAATCTCGATCAACAATTTTTTCCCTTCAGGAATGGTCTCCAGAACTTCCTCAAGCGATGGCATGCGCACACCCTTCCATTGTTCCCCTTTCCATGCACCAACGTCCAGTTGTCTCAACTCGTCGAAGGTGCACTCAGCAACCTTACGGTTGTCCGTGCCATTCGTCAGTCGCTCCGTCGTTTTGTCATGGGTGCAAATGATCTTACCGTCTTTGGTCAAAAAGAAATCTCCCTCGATCGCATCCGCCCCCTGCTTCCACGCCAGCTCAAATGCAGGCAGTGTGTTCTCCGGCGCGTCATGCGAAGCACCACGGTGCGCTACCAATTCCGGCAGTTTAAGCGCTGACGTTCCTTCATCAGCCCGAGATTCCTGATGTAAGCTCACTAAACTGATCGTGATTCCAAAGAAGAAGAGACAAAGCTTCATACTGAATCCTTTAGTCGAGAGTAGCGCAACTGTCATCTCAAATGACACTCGTATTCGTTCCGTTTCGGTTGTGCGACTATCGCTCTTAAAGATTTATGACGTTCAATCGATGAAAAAGAAATCGTGTCTTTTCTGCCGGTTCGAGGAGACAGGGGTATCGGGTACACAAATAGAGCGGGCATGATGATACCCGCTCTATTCGCAAGTTACAAAATTGTCCCCAAATTACTCTTCCCTAACGCGGATATAAAGCTCCTCCGGAAGAGGGTCGCTTAATTCCAGCTCGAAGACCGTAGTCTCCCCCTGACTTTCAAAGCCGTCTTCCACTTCTGCCCAGTTGCCATCGAGATCCGTATCGGTTTCGATCGCGTAACTACCGCCAGTCGTTGACGGGAAGGTAATTTGAAGGATCTCTTTCCCTTCGCGGTTGAAACGACTCACGTCAGTGATTTGGAACACACCCACGCTGCCGGCGGTGCCGAAGAATTCCAACTCTGCCAGCTGAAAACGTGCTCCAGATGTAAGTCCCGTTTCGAAACAGATGAAACGGATGGTGCTGAAAGCGGATGGCATATCATAGTTGTTTCCAGCCCGGAACTCTGCCACTACCAGGCGGTCGGCACCCCAGACGGATTCGGTATCTTCCTGACGGAAGATTGTTGTGAAGTTTTCACCGTCGTTCGAACCTTGAATTTCCCAGATGAGCGGATCACGGCCAGGAGTATCGTTGGCGGAAGCGATGGTAAAATGGGTCAGAACGATCGGATCTTCGAACGTGGCAGAGACCCAGATAGGGCCTTCTGGAAATATTGGATCACCCTGATCTCCACAGCACCACTTGTCGTTACCGCCGCCAACGACATTATCGAAGACGTTAAACGCAGCTTCTCCTCCACCGAAATCAGCCTCTTCGCTTGAGTCGAAGGTGGCGTTGTAGCCATCATCGAATTCAGGATCTCCGTCGTCTTCAGGGTCTGTCAGATCCATACCCAGAAGATCACTGCCGAGAATAGGAATGCCGGGAACACTCAGAATGTCCAACGGATCTGTTCCCAGATCGACCTCACGCCCGTCTTCAAAACCGTCACCGTCCGTATCAGCTTTGAATGGATCAGTGCCTCGATCAGTGGCGCTGACAAATACACCAGTGTTGGTTTCAACACCGTCCGCTAATCCATCTCGATCCGTATCAGACCGAGCAGGGTTAGTACCCGTGTTCATTGCGTCGACATAAGTGCCAGTATTCGTTTCAAAATTGTCACGCAGCCCGTCACCATCAGAGTCAACACTGTTCGCTTTCAGACCGCGATCGTATTCTTCCTTGTTCGTGATGCCATCTTCGTCGAGGTCGCCAGCTGAATCATCGACATTTATATCCAGATCGTTCGCGATCTCGTAGCTGTCAGGCATACCGTCACCATCTGTATCCTCTCCAGCCCTGGGCTTCAATGGACCGTCGGGATCACCGATAAGAAACCATTCATCGGTATCACCGTCGTCTACAAAATCTCCAGCCGCTGCATAGAACTCGAAATAGGCACCCCCGCCATTTTCCCAGGCGATCATTTCCAAGGTGTACACGCCTGCTGGTAAGTCCCGGGCGACCGCTCGGGTATTGCTGTCTCCTGTGTCATTAGCGAAAGCTACGATCTGAGGAAAGTTAGGATCGAGCAAACCTCCACCAAAGGCCTCTGAAAACTCACCGCCAATCAGGCGAAGTCCAAAGCCATCATCGGTGTGTACGCCAATCGTGAGATCACCACCGGCGTGCTCTACGTTAATGTGCCCTACCAGGACGAACCCGTCCGTCGTAAGTCCTTCCTCTTCTGCGGGGAGAGGCTCATCATCAAAGAAGAATCCGCCACCACCAGGGCCGCCCGATTCTGCGTGGTTGATATACTCAAGAGTTGTGTCCGAGACTGTTGCACCGAACCCATCAGGATCGAGCGCTACTTCGAGAGCGCGAGCGAGGCCGCTGACCGCTCCGGCATCCCAGATCTGGCGAAAGCCCCATCCGCTGTCGACACCTTCAGGGCCGGGAATTCCATCCAGTGGCATTAGAGGAGTCGCCGTTACAAAGGAACCGGTAGCTGAGATCTCGGTTCCAGCGCTGTCCAATGCAGTGAGACTGTAAGTGTGTTCTGAACCCTCATCCCACGATGCTTCTGGGGCAAAAAAGACGGTCGTGATCGCGCCATCCTTTGTTACCACCGGAGTCACAGCCGCGTCATCGATCATCAGCTGTATAGAATCCGTATCCACTGAAGTCGTGTCACCGTCGATGAGCGAGAAAGACGCTGAATTTACACTATCAACTGTAAGTCGGAGAAAGCGCGCTTCTTCGATTTCCGCAATCGTGCCAAAGAATTCAAGTTCATTGAGCTGGAACACATTTCCACCACCTGTGGATTCAACCAACAGTCGAATCGTTGTGTATGCTTCTGGGAGCGGGTAATCGTCACCGGACTCGTAGACTGCGACTTGATTAAATGAATCCCAGACCGGAAAATCATCTTCCTGACGGAAGATTGTCTCAAAATCGGTACCATTATTCGATCCCTGGATTTCCCAGACAAGCGCATCGCGCTCCGGGGAGTCATTGCCCGAAGTGATCGTAAAGCTTGTGAGAATAATGGGTAAATCAAAGGCTGCCTGTACCCAGAGAGGATCATCAGGAAAGGTGCCATTATTTCCACAACACCATTTGGCGTTACCGCCTCCGATTTCGTTGTCAAAAACGTTAAACGCAAACTCGCCGCCACCAAAGCCCGGCTCTTCGCTTGAGGAGAACACCGCATCGTAGCCGAAATCTGATTCGGGATCACCATCGTCTTCAGGATCTGTGAGGTCGCCTCCGAGTAATTCGAACTGGAGCTCCGGCTCCTGCGCTTCGGCAATTGTTGAAAGAGAGATACCAGCCATGACTGCCGTCAAAGGGACTAGCTTTTTCAAATTTATCATAAGGAAATGAGGGTTAGATTCTACAATTTGACATGCGTGATCTTCGCGAAGAAACCGCAGTCAAATGATCGGAAATGATTACAGATTCGCTCTGAATGAACAAGGTAAAGGTGAAAAAAGGGCGGAGGAACAAGTCCCCCGCCCTTCTGACGTTCTTAAGATGGGATTTCTCCCTGAATCCTTATTCCTGGACGATTCGGAACCAGGTTCCGCTGTTGCCAGAGAAGAATTCAACTTCGCTCAACTGATAAAACGCACCTGTGGTCAGGCCCGTTTCAAAGGTGATGAAGCGTAGTGTGCTGTATGCAGGTGGAGTCTCGTAATGGATTCCTGCCTGGAAAAGCAACACTTCGTCGCGGTTGGCTCCCCAGAGTCCTTCCGTGGTGTCTTCCTGACGGAAGATCGTCGTGTAGTTGACGCCATCATTCGAACCCTGGACTTCCCAGACGCGTGGGTCGCGTTCTGGAGTGTCATTTCCTGAGGCCACCGTGAAGTGAGTCAGGACGTGAGCTTCAGGGAAGGTCGCTTCGGCCCAGAGTGGGAATACATCTGTGCCACAGCACCACTTCGAGTTGCCACCACCTACTTCGTTGTCGAAGATATTGAAGGCTGACTCCCCGCCACCAAATGCAGGCTCTTCCGAGGCATTGAAGGTGGCGTTGTAGTTCACGTCGGCTTCAGGATCACCGTCATTCTCCGGGTCAGTGAGGTCACCGCCGAGGAGAGCATCAGTGCCTGAACCGAGGCTGAATGGCTGCAATGGAATCATGAGCGTGCTGCTCAAGCCCTGGCTTTCGATTCCTGTCGCAACTGTTGACCAACCCTGGAGATCGTTTCCGGTCTGAAGGGTGTATGTCTGGTTGGCCTGGGAGTTCCAGGTCAACACGGCTGCCGATTGGTCGGCTTCCAGTGAGAAACTGGTGATCTCGAACTCCTGGTCAGCAGAACGAGAGATCTGGCCATTGCCGCCAGGCTCGAGCCCACTGAGATCCCAGTCGCCAGGAGGTAACGTGATGCTACCGTAGCTGCCAATAATCGTGGCTCCGCCGAACAGATCGAGGACAGTGCCTGCGCCAAGCTCACCACCTGTTGCCAGGATCACCAGGTCGGCACCGTTCAAGTCGATGTTCGTCGTGTAGATATCGGAATTAGGATTAGCAGGAAGCAATCGATCGTGCTCTCCCGTTTCCGCATTCACTTCGATCTCATAAGGAATCGAAGGATTGAGGACGCCTACATAGTCGCCACCAGCAGGTGGAGTAATCGTTCCACGCAGGTGAGTGTCAGGAATGACCAATGCAGCTGCATCTTCAATCAGATCAATGCCGTCGGTCAATTCAACCGGGAATCCTTCTCCGGCACCAATGCCACCACCAGTGGTGTCATAGTCCCAGTAGATGATGCCTGCGTCGCCGCCGCCACCTTCACCAATGTTCACTTCAATTGTCAGCCAGGCACCGCCTTCTGCAACTGTCAGGTCGCGGGAGACAATTGGGCTACCATTGTTGTCGTTCGTTGCCGGGCCAGTCCAGGCGTTGTCGTCAATGAGGACTTCGCTTTGACCATTGCCATCATCGGTATCGATGGTGCCGTTACCATTGAGGTCGATCGCCAGGTAAGTGTAGTCATCCACACCATCGCGGAACTTATAGGTGCCGGACTCGGGGATGTTGATCTCACCGGTCAGACGCGCCACGTAGTTCTCAAGATTACCACCCGTTTCGATCAATGACTGCGCAGGCGAGTAATCCTGAATTCCAGGAATGACTTCACCACCGTCACCTGTCCACCAGGTTCCGGTGCCACCATTGTCAGCGCCGAAGAAGATCGCATCAGCAGGAGCGCCATCGAAGATCGCGTCCATCGCAGCCTTGTTGCCTGGGTTGCCAGCAAGCCACCATTCCTGGGCAAGACCTGACTGATTGATCGGCTCAGCCTTGATCTCGTTGCGGATCTCACCGGCAACTGGTTCATCTCCGATGCGATTCAAACCAGCTACGTGGCGACCGATACCGGAGGGATCTGACAGAATCGTCCATCCCAGCGCACCGTTCTGGGCAATTGCCCAGCCGTTGGCGGCCAAAACTTCGTCGTTAGTGTCTGCCGACGAATCGCGGATCGCGACTTCAAACGAATCACCACCACCGCGCTCGAACATCACCGCAGTGATCGTGGTCGAAAGCGGCTCAGCAATCGTAAACGTACCACCTGTCCAGGTATGACCACGAGGTGCATCAAAGCGAACCGTGTCATCTCCTGTATCCAGGTCTTCGTTGAACTTTTCGTCAAAGGTGACACCGGGCACCGTGATGCGGCCACCATCGTCTGAACCGAAGGCAATCGACCATGTTCCAGCAGGAATGATCACGTCAGCCGTAGCTTCCACAATCACATCGTCAGCGCCACCGTCATTGATACCGCTTGGATATGGGTTGTTGAAACCAAAGGTTCCACCGCCACCAGCGATATCGAGCTGAGCCATGTTCACTGTAACGTCGCTCTCGACGTTGACATTGGATCCCGCAAGATCGGCCAGAATATCGTCTGCCTCTGTTGAAGTGTTCACCTGCTCAAATCCTCCAGCGGCGTTGAGATCAACGCCGCGCACTGACCAGCCGTCGAGAGCTGTGTCAAGGAAGCGGATCGTTCCATCACCGCCAGCAGCGAGACCGGATACATCCCACTGACCACCAGGCAAGCTGAGGCTGCCGTAGTTGCCGAGGATCGCTCCACCGCTGACAAGGGTGAACACGTCACCTTCTTCGAGCGTGCCATCAACGAGTTTCACGTCAAGCTGCGCACCGTTAAGGTCGATGAATGGAGTCACCACTGGCTCGTCAACCACCGCATAGCGAATGGCTTCAATGTCTGTCTGAACGAATGCACCACCCGTGCGACCACCTGTTACAATGCGGTAGCCATCAAGTGCGCCAGCAGACAAGTCGATTCCGGCAAGCGGAGCATCGGCAATGCTGTGCACCGTGGCAGCACCATTAACGTCTTCGATCACTGAGAAGTTCATCGAAGCAGATCCGTCACCATTATCAGTGATCGTCATTACCCCACGGTGCGTGGTGTTGTTGTTCAGCATGAATGGAGCTGAAACATCAGCAACATGAGTACCGAGAACATTGATCCGAATGTTGTTACCATTCGGATTGTCAGGGCCACCATCGAATACGTCGAAGTGGGCAGAAATGCCGGATGGCATTCCACCTGTCTCCGGAGCACTCTCCCAGTTTACACCTTCAATCGTCGGGTTAGCCTCACCCGTAGTACCATTGGCTTCAGTTGAGAAAAGGCCGATACCAAATCCATCAGCAGCCTCGCCACAACATCCACCTGCAGCGGCATTAGCGTCGTCGTCGGTGGAATTCCAGTCGAACTCGAGAATTGCCTGTTGCACGCTTCCTGCGGCTACCGCATCCCATGCGACTGAGTTGTTGTTGCTGCCATTCAGGTGAGTGACGCGGAGGCGTCCATCAATAACTTCTGCCGGTGTGCCACTAAGACTCGCGGCCGTAAAGGTCGAGTTAACTGCGCCACCACTGAAGTCATCTGCGATGATGGTTCTTGGATCGATATCACCGGTGAGCACCAGCTCATCAGATGTCTTAGTATTGCCATCAATCTCAATGGTGTATGGGAGCGCATTGACTGACACGAATACCGCACCTGCGTCCCAACGAGTACCACCTTCTCCATCGTCTTCAAAGTTATAACGATGAGTGAATGTCAATGTGAGCGGGCCATCGGAAGGAGCAATGATCTCGCGGCTCAAGCGAGAGTTCACAACGCCTTCTCCTCCGTCAGCACTCCAGGTGCCTGCGTCGGAATTGTAGACCCACGGGCCAACAACACTGCCATTGTTGGTTACAGAAAAGCCGCCGTTGTCAGCGGAGAAGTCCGTGTTGACGAGATCGGTGCCATTCGAGATGACCACTGAATTGATTTCCCAGTTGGGGGCAGGCTCGAGGATAAAGCCGTCATCCCATGCGCCGAGGAAAGTGACTTCTACACGCTCGCCAGCCTGGAAAGTACCCAGGTTCGCCGTGGTCTCAATGAAGGAGCCCTCACCAAATCCAGGAGACGTTCCGCTAAAGCCAAAGAGACCTTTCAGAACACCATTGCCGTCGACCAGGCGGCCATCGCCGTCTTCGCCGGTGCCATCATAGCCGTTCTGAGTGAAGTCAGAGATGTACTGATCGACTACGCGACGCTGAAGCTTGCCAGTGTAATCAGCGGACTTCAGTGTCTGGTAAGATCCACGCAAGTGAGTGTCAGGAATGACCAATGCAGCTGCATTCGCAGTGAGGTCGATAGCGTCAGTCAATTCGACTGGAAAACCTACTCCTGCACCGATGCCACCACCAGTGGTGTCATAGTCCCAGTAGATGATGCCTGCGTCACCGCCGCCACCTTCACCGATGTTCACTTCAATTGCCAGCCAGGCGCCACCTTCTGCAACTGTCAGCTCGCGCGAAGCAATTGGGCTACCATTGTTGTCGTTCGTTGCCGGGCCAGTCCAGGCGTTGTCGTCAATGAGGACTTCGCTTTGACCATTGCCATCATCGGTATCAATGGTGCCATTACCATTGAGGTCGATCGCCAGATAAGTGTAGTCATCCACACCATCGCGGAACTTGTAGGTGCCGGACTCGGGGATGTTAATCTCACCGGTCAGACGCGCCACGTAGTTGTCAAGATTGCCGCCAGTGGCGACCAATGACTGACCGGGCGAGTAATCCTGAATTCCAGGAATGACTTCACCACCGTCACCTGTCCACCAGGTTCCGGTGCCACCATTGTCAGCGCCGAAGAACGTCGCATCCGCTGGGCGGGAGTTGAACACGGCATCGATGCCAGCTTTGTTGCCAGGGTTTCCGGCGAGCCACCACTCTTGAGCGAGTCCGGCGCCAGTGATTGGCTCGTTGTAAACGAGGTTCGATAGCGAACCGATCACCGCTTGGGTACCGACACGGCCATCACCGCCTACATTTGCAGCAGGTACTGCGTTGTTGGTTACACTCCAGCCGAAAGTGCCATCGCCAAGAAGTTCCCAACCGTTCTCAGGAAGTACGGCGTCGTTGGTGTCCGCAGAAGAATCACGAACGGCTAGTTCGAAAGACTCACCGCCCCCACGCTCAAAGAAACCAGCGCTGATGGTCGTTTCCAGTGGAGCTTCAAGAGTGAATGTTCCACCAGTCCAGGTGTGGCCGCGTGTGCCGTTGAACAACACAGTCGAGTCCGCACCCTCTGCAGGCTCATCAGCATTAAAGCGTGCAGAAAATACGACGCCCGGGATCGTTACACGACCGCCGTCATCGGTTCCGAATGCGACTGACCACGTTCCCGCAGGAATGGTAACATTCGCAGTCGCACGAATCGTGACATCGTCTTTCACGGATGTGCCATCGAGGTAGGAATTATTGACAGCAAAAGTGCCGCCGCCTCCCGCGAAGTCTACAACGGCTCGAGAGTCCGTGAGATCACCTTCAACGTTAATGTTTACGGAGCCGGTGTTATCCAGCATGTTGTCAGCTTCGTTCTGATCGTTGATCTGTTCAAAGCCACCAGCAGAGTTCACATCCAATTCTCTAATCTCCCATCCAGGGGATTGAGCAAGGGACGAGACGGTGGTAAGCGACGCCAATAAGGTGGGCGCCAGCAAAAGTCGGCCTATAGCCATTTTTTTTGGTCTCATAATGATGAAATGCAGTTCGAGGCGGGGTATTTAATGGGATTGCTCGAATAGCCTAGAATCCATGGCAGATTTATGGTCAATCGGATAGGAATTTCGCGAAAATTCTGCAATTTGTGACCGACAGGACACAGGATCCAAAAGCCTCTCCTATCGATTGACGGATACCTGAGGTATTTTCGAGATTCCCTAACATTATATTTTTCAAACCTTTATGATCTGTTTTTACAGCCAGTGATTCCTGTTGATTCGCCAACTGGTCCCGATAACCGTTTCCCTGCCTCCGTGAACGAACACCCTGACAAATTACCAAGAGAACGGGAAGAATCCCTTTGTCCCTGCAAAAGCCGAGCGAGCTACGCCGATTGCTGCATGCCATTCCATCATGGAAAGAAAAAGCCAGAGACTGCGGAGCAACTCATGCGCTCCCGCTACAGCGCATACTTCTTTCGGTTGGTAGACTACCTGGTCGATACCACCCACCCCAGCACTAAGGAACCCGGGTTGAAGGCCGATTTAGAGAAAACGATTCACGAGGCTAACTGGCGCTTCCTGACGATTCTCCAGACTTCCAAAGGAAGCAAAGATGATAAAGCAGGCAAAGTAGAGTTCGTCGCCGAGTATTACGTGGAGAATCAACCCTACGAGCTGCACGAGCATTCCCGCTTCAAACGATTTAAGGGAGCTTGGAAGTACCTGGACGGTCGAGGCTGAGTGGATGGGGAATAACTCCATCTCTCGGCTCCTCTCAAACAGGTTGACGCCAGACGATGATGATGCATTTCAAATTCCCCCGCCACAGTCTCTTAACAACCTCACTACCAGCACTCTGTGGTTGCCTCCTGGCGATCGAAACAGGACTGGCCAATGAACTCGGGACAAAGGTCACGTTTCCGTCCGAAGATGACCTGACAGTAACCGCCGATCTGTATGCGCCCGCAGGAATGGCTGGACAACCAGTGGTCGTGCTGTTTCATCAGGCAGGCTTCAGCCGCGGCGAATACTGCGATATTGCGCCCAGGCTGACGGCCCTGGGTTTCGCCTGTCTGGCGGTGGATCAGCGCTCGGGAAATCAGGCAAATGGTGTGGTGAACGAGACCGCAAAACTGGCCCGCGCGAATGGTCTCAGCACCGCTTTTGAAGATGCGTTGCAGGACATGCGTGCAGCCCTGGCCTATGCAGGGGTGGAAAATGGGGGCAGCGCCCCTGTGATTGGCATGGGCAGTTCCTATTCCTCGGCCCTTATTCTGACTATCGCGGCGGATCGACCTGAGCTGGTGGATGGCACGTTATCGTTCTCGCCAGGAGAATACTTCAACACACCAAAGCTGATCGAGACAGCAGCAGCAAAGGTGAACGTTCCCGCCTTTATCACTTCTGCCCGATCTGAGCGCAACAGTTGGTCCGCCATCTTCAATGCCATCGCGTCACCTGAGAAGGTGAGCTTTGTCCCCAGCAGCGCGGGACGCCATGGAGCCAGCACACTCTGGCCAACGACCGCAGACAACGGCCCCACCTGGCAAGCGGTAGAAAATTTCCTCATGCAGTGGCTGCCAGAACCTGACACTACCACCAGGATCGATCAGAACAGGGTAACAGGCGAGGTGACCGCCACGTTTTCCAGTAGCAGAAGCGTCATCGAAGCATCTGCTGACCTGACCAGTTGGTATGCACTTGCTGCTGTAGACGAAGGTGAAGAACCTGCCCGAGTAACGTTTCCCGCCGAACACATGACGAGCTTTCTGCGGACGCAAACGGTGGACGAAGGTTTCGACACCAGCGGCGCAAACGTCACCGCTGTTACAGCAAGCGGAGCCCCGGGAAGCTACACCTTCAATGTAAGCATCAGCAGTCCAGACACTGGCTGTGAGCAATACGCCGACTGGTGGGAAGTTCTCAGCGAAGAAGGTGATCTCTTGTATCGTAGAGTCCTCCTTCACAGTCACGTTAACGAGAATCCTTTCACCCGATCCGGAGGAAGCGTTTCCATTGACGCGGATCAAATCGTCTGGGTACGCGCACACATGAATCACTCCGGCTACGGCGGAGCAGCGATGAAAGGTTCAGTCACTGCCGGGTTCGCTCCAGAGGCCCTGCCGTCTCACTTTGCACCATGGGCCGTGATCCAGAATCCCCTGCCAGATGGTTGCGCCTTTTAGGACAGGCAAATAGAATCGCTTGCCCCTCCGCCGCACCACTGCCACGGTTCTGAATACAACACCGATGGATCAAGCCGACTCAACCGAACCTGCTGCCGTGAACCCCAAGGAACAAAGGGACCTTGGGACACAACCTCTTGATGCTCTCATGGTTCAACTGGAGATCGATAACCACGCCCTGGTCGCCAGTTCCAAAGAACACCTGACCCACAAAATGGTGGCAAGAGGTCGCAAAGGCCGCCGGCTGACACTCAACATTCAAGACAAGATCACGAATGCAATGAATGCGGTGTTAAAAGGAAAAGAGCACGCACCCGTCGCAGCGAAAGACCTCTTCAACTACCGCCAGCCAGCAAGGGAACGCGCCGCGAAAGTGGTTGGCAAATTGAAGATTCTCTAAGATTGAGAAAGCAGGGCCGTTCTCCTTTACGAGAACAGTGAATCGATTCACATGGCCATCAGAAATCTCTTCCTTCAAAAACGACTACTGATCAGTAGCCTTCTGGCTGTATTTCTTCTTTCACCTGGTTGGTGTGAACCCCATCTGTGGACAAAGAAGATAGTCCGCATTGATCCCTCCAATAACGCATTGGAAGAAATGATCTATGAAAATGCGGCTCTCTTAAAACTCGTCGACTATTCCAGCTGGATTCCAGGGATCGGATGAGAAACACGTTGCTCTTCGACAAGGAAAACAACTTGATTGGCCGGACAGAGTTCGGATTTGATAAGGAAAATCGCCTCATCCAGGAGCGACGCTACCTTAAAAAGGACAAGCTCGTCCGAATACTGCTCCATCAGTATGATGCCGACGGCCAGCCGAGCAGGAAAGTCTGCTATGTACCAACGGAGAAAGATCCATCCCAAGAGCTAAAATTTGAACCCGCCCAGACCATCGAAGAATCCGACTACCCGATGATCACTTTCTCGGATGCGGTCGACTCTGGAGTTAGCGTCACTAGAAACGGCGAAACCATCGAGCTATCCTGGAGTTCGAAAGTGAAAGGCGCTCAGCTGCAGGTGTCCTCTGATCTCAATAACTGGCGACCTGCTACCCAAAAGCTTAGCCACCTTGATGGAAGAACCGTCGTCAGCTTCCCTGCAACGACCACTTTGTATTTTCAGCTCCGCATTGATGACAAATAACCTGGCCGGAGGGAATTTGTTCCACGCTCTTAAGAGCGAAAAGCCTCAGATCGCGGGAAGTTTCGAAACAGGATCTATGATGTCTGGACGAATCAGGCACGACTCTGTACTCTTTTCTTCATGAGGAAACTGTGGTGTTTACTGGTAACTCTGATCGCCGTTTATCAAAGTGGGTGCGCGCAGAAAAATGAGGAGATCAACAACAGCTCTGAATTGAGACTGGGTTCGAGCGATGTGAGGAGCGCTCCCTTACTGACGGATGAATCGAACTTCTCCGTTCTACAGGATTCGTCACCTGTCTACGTTAATGCCGAAATGAAACCGCTCCATGATTCTTATGAGAGAGCCTTTCTACGGGCTCCGGGATTTGGCATTGGGAGAAGGGCAAACGTTGAAATCATCCGCCCCGAGGTTCTTGCAATGGAGGACGGTAGTAAATGGCGGGTTTTTGAGGCCGAGCTGCTCGGAATAGCCGAACATGACGAGCCAATGGTCATGTCATCAACCGAAGTAGTGACTTCTGAACACCAATTGGCAGAACTCGAGAAGCATCCATCAAAGAACACGAAACGGGCAATAGAATATGCAAAGGCACGCGCGGTCGATGCAGAGAAAAGGTCAGAGAACGGGAACTGAATGCTTTCGAACTATCAGCCTTGAAACGAATGACCTCCGGGGAAGCAGGACCGTGGATGGCCGAAGCTTCAGACCATGGTGCCGATTGCTTTCGAATGATGGCTGCGATCCGTGCCAGGCAGAAATGCTTGAAATGCCACTCCGAATACCGTGAAGGAGATGCACTCGGCGCATTCGTATATCTACTGAAACAGGAGACCAAGCCCCCGGCAAATGTCCAGAACCCCGAGATGCTCGGTTCCCTCTAATGCTTGATCATTTAAGCTTGGGCTGCATTGATCCAACGTCCCGAGAACGCAAGACTCCAGGTAACCCCCAGCCCTGGATCAAGCCGACAAAAGTGCCGCCGCCGACAGCGCTGCGTCCTGATTTTTCGTCATTGCCAATGACGTCCATTTTCGCTCAGATTGCGGCACCCGATTAAGCGAAACAAGATCATGGTGAATATATCCTTCAAGGCAGTTGGTGCGCGCAGGAGGCTGCTGGATGATTTCAGCATCGATTGGCCACCGATTGACGATTCCTTAGAAGGCGGAGATCCGTTGACGCTTCGCCAGTTGATCACCCGGATTGTCCACGCAGAAGTTGAAGCATTCCGAGACCGCCAGCGCCAGCAGAGGTTTGAACATGTGTTAACTGACGAGGCAATCGCAAAGGCCTCTGCAAAGGGAAAAGTATCCATGGGTGGCCGGGACTTGATCCAAGAAGTAGATAGCGATGCTGCGGCAGGCACTGCCCTTACAGCCTTTGAGGATGGCCTGTATCTGGTCCTGATCGACGGCGTCGAACAGCGCGAGCTCGATGCGGTGGTCTTCGTCACAGAGGACTCCCAAATCGTTTTCCTGAGACTTACCATGCTCGCGGGAGCATAGACAATCCTAACAGAACACTACGACTATGTTGAGTTACGAAGAAGCGGCGAAAAGACTTAAAAAACACCAGAAGAAAAACGCGGCTAAGACACGCCTGGAGTGGGTGCAGAAGCTTCCTGCGAAATTACGTCCGGCAGGATTTGTCGCTGTTGGCCGCAAGCTCGATGGAAAACCAATCAAGAGATGGGGACTCGATCCCGGCGACAAGGAAGCTGGCGAAATACTCTCCAATTTGTCCACGGCCGAGCGCCGCAAACTGTTTCGTGGTTTGTTCGGTAAACTGGCAGATCACGTCGAACTCGGTTGGCAGGCGTTAGACAAAGCTCCCTATGGCGGCCCATACCAGTCTATCCCATTTCGGTCAGGCAGCGGAGCAGAACCAGAGAGTCGCATGCAGTGGCTGCGGGGGCTGGCTCACGGTGTTGGAGAATATGACGAGGACATCGTCTGGTTCGCCACCTGGCACTCTCACCTGGGATGCCTCTATGGCCCGAACATGCCCGGTCTTTATGCTGCGGCAATCGACGCCGGAGACGCTACCAGCGAGCAACTACTACAATTGTTCAAAGATGCTGCGAACGGAGTCCACGAGATCGCCGGGATGGATAGCCACATTCCCCTTGCTCTGATGAGCACGGCCAATGAAGACGCATGGGCATTTGTTGAAAAAATGCTGCTGGCTGCGCAACGACAGGAAGGGCTGCGGCAATCAATTCTCGAAGCGGTCGATGAAGCGCATCCCATTGCCTTTCAACGCATGCTCAAACTCATTCTTGATGAAAACCTGATTCGATTTAGTTCAGTGGTGCGCGCTGTGGATTGTTGGTTTGGACTTCGCTGGGACAGCGTCAGCACAGGAGTGGTCAAGCGGGCGGTGCAGCAGGTTTACACATTTTTGACAGACCCTCGATCGGCGAAAACTGCGCTTAAAGGCAGTGATGCTGAGGAAATCTACATGGCACTCTGGAGCATGGCATTTTCCAATGTGGAAAATACACTGGCCCCTGCAAAGAAGCTCTTGAAGCATGAGGACGTTGCAATTCGTTTTGCGACAGCTGTGTTTTTAGTGCGAACGGAGTTCGATGCCGCTGCAAAGCTGCTTTACTCGGTTCTCGATGACGAAGACATGCGAGTCGTGATGATCGCCCTGACGGCATGCGACGACGACTGGAGTAACGACCTATTTGAAAAAATGGAACCACTCATCGATCGCGTTCCAGACAAAGAGAAGAAGCTTGAACCTCTCGTCTGGCCCTGGATGGAAATTGCGGTCAGCAAACGCGAAGTCTCTTCATACCTGCTGTCGCATCTTGGCAAGCGTCCCATCAGTCGCATTTTCCCCTACTTGAGGCACCTCGATCCCTATGGACGAAGATTAGTTGCAGGTGTACTGGGAAAACGAAAGTTGTTGGATGACGATAGCCGCACTGTGCTGTTTTCTTTGTTGAAAGATGCCAGCGCCGATGTCCGAGAGAATGCTCTGCAAGGCGTCTCCAAACTCAAGCTGAGAATCGAGGATCGCGAAGTCCTGGAGAACTTTCTAACGCGAAAAGCACCTGACCTTCGGCGGGGAATTCTGACGATTCTGGGTAGCGCAACTTCCGACCAGCTGCATGCCAGTGCTCAGCGGTTGCTGGACTCGACCAATGCTCACCAGCGGTTGGGTGGCCTGGAACTTTTAAGAACGGCTGTTGAAGGAGAGCGTGATGTCGAGCGTTGCCTTGAATCAGTGCGGGCCTTCCAGAGTTCTCGGAAGAAACTAAGCGAGCATGAAAGAATGCAGGTGGAAGCCGTGCTGGGCGCAGCAGAAAGACCGTTGTCGTTCGACGATGCACTCGGCCTGATGGATCCGGCCAAACTGACACTTGCGCCACCGCCTGTTGCAAAGAAGGTCAAGGTAGCGACTCCTGCAGCCATCGGCATTCTCAAAGATCTCGATGCACTTATCCACAAGCACCGCAAGAGGGAAGTAACCTACAAACGCTACGACGAAGAGGTAACGGAGCAGCTTGGAAATATCAGGTGGGGATTCCCAACGCCCGACGAAGAAAAAACACTCAAACAAGATTTCCGTCAAATCCCGCTGCGGGAAATATGGGAACAGTGGTTTCTCGATCGACCAAAGGCCCTGAGGGACAAAGATGGACTGGAATTACTTCGGGCATACCTCCTCGCTGGTGAAGACTTTGGCCCCCCAGACAAGAAGCAAAGCAAATGGAAGATGGATGTGTACCGCAAAGTGCATGGAGACATATGGTGTCCCAAACTTAGGTTCTCCGAAATCATCCGTGATATCCTCCAGTGGTTTGTTCGCTTATCACCGTCTGAACTGGCGTGTGATTTTTACCTTGATGCTTTTGAAGCTGAACTGGCTGCCATTCCTCTACAACAAAGAGTGAAGTGGGAAAAGGAATGGTCATGGAGTGACGAAAAAGGACCAAAGGGGCTTCGCCCGCTCGCCGATTGGGAGAATTGGCGACAGTGGTGTTCGTTTCTTCCGTTTGTCGAGGCTTGGGGAGAAGCGGCGAACAGCGTTGCTTGGACTGAAGAACACACCGTGCGTGCCTTCTGGTTGAGACATTGGTTTCACCGACCATCGAAGATCGAAACTGGAAAGCTGGTCGATATCGAAGCTGCTGGATCCGGCCACGGCATCGACACGGGAAGTTTCGCTCTCGTCTATTCGAGAGGGCTCGTTAACGATCACGACGCCTATGATCATTTCCTTGGTTCCTGTGGAGCAGGATTCAACGGCCTCGGACTGATCACAGAAAAACGACCAGCCAAATGGCTGAAGCAGAACAAGAAGCTACATGCGATAGGTGAGAAATGTCGTGATCGAGTTCTTGAAATCGAACTTGGCCGCGGCGATCAGCCGACCGTTGCTACAACAGCCGCGATGGCTATCCGATCCGTTCCCGGAGCTGCGAACGTTTTCGCAATTCTACGGGCGCTCGGAAAGACGAGTCTACACAGGACATATTCCTACTCAAACGAAAGCAAAGCGGTTGTTCTAAGCGAACTACTGCGTCGTACCTATCCGCTGCCCGGCGATACGCCAGAAGCCTTCGCGGGCGCCGCGGGCGATGACAAAGTAAGCCAGCAGCGATTGATTCAATTGGCGTTGTTCGCTCCACAGTGGGCAACGTATGTCGCCGAGTCCATTGGCTGGGATGGACTGGAGGAAGCAGTATGGTGGATCCATGCCCACACCCGCGATGACCATTGGCACATTGATGAAGATGCGCGAGCCGAGTTGGAGAAATCGATCAGTGAACGCACGAGTCTGGCGAGCCAGGATCTCATCGACGGTGCTGTCGATGTCGCCTGGTTTAAGCGTGTCCATGAGACTTTGAAGAAAGCCAAATGGGAAACGATTCTCGCTGAGACCCGCTATGCCTCGGGCGGCACCGGTCACAAACGTGCAGAGGTGTTTGCCGACGCAATGCTGGGAAGACTGAAGAAGACAGAGATGGTGAAACGCATCAAGGACAAGCGCCACCAGGACACGGTGCGATCACTTGGATTACTGCCGCTCGCCCGCGGAAAGAGCCGAGACAAAGATCTCCTCGATCGTTACCGCATCCTTCAGGAGTTCGTTCGCACCAGTCGGCAGTTTGGCTCACAGCGACAAACGAGCGAGAAACGCGCGGCGGCTATCGGACAGGACAATCTCGCGCGAACTGCCGGATACGCTGATCCGATTCGTCTTCAGTGGGCGATGGAAGCCAGAGAAATCGAAGACATGGTCGATGGCAAACTCGTCGCAACAGTTGGCGAGACAGAGGTTTCTCTTGAGATTGGATCGTGGGGTGAAATCAGCGTCACGACCATCAAGAATGGCAAAACCTTAAAGAATATTCCGCCTGCGTTGCGAAAGAACAAAGCCGTCAAAAACCTAACTGAGAGGCGCACGCTTCTCAAACGCCAAGCATCGCGTTCGAAGAAAAGTCTCGAGGAAATGATGTGTCGCGGCGACGAATTTCTCGGCTCTGAATTGCAGGAACTCATCGCCCACCCACTGCTGTCGCCGATGCTACGTAGCCTGGTTCTGATCGGTGATTCTGGAACCATGGGTTACTGTGAAAAAGATGGAAGGATGTTGCGCGATCATTCCGGGAAATCCGAAGTCATCGGCAAAACCGAGAAACTCCGCATCGCCCATCCCGCTGATTTCCTCAAATCAAAGAGCTGGTCAAAGTGGCAACGAGATTGCCTGGCAAGTAAGCGCATTCAGCCGATTAAACAGATTTTCCGTGAACTCTACCCGCTCACTGCTGCAGAGAAAAAGGACAAGGGCGACATCCAGCGTTACTCTGGTCATCAGATCAATCCCCGACAAGCGATGGCATTGTTTGGAACGCGCAACTGGATCGCAGCACCGGAAGAAGGCGTCAGCAAAACCTTCCACTCCGCGCAGATCACAGCTTTCGTTGCTTTTCAAGAATCGTATTACTCCCCCGCCGACGTCGAAGGCCTTACGATCGACAGCATCCGTTTCTTCGATCGAAAGAATGGGAAACTGATAGCGCCAGCGAAAGTGCCCTCGCGTCTGTTCAGCGAGGTCATGCGCGACGTCGACCTCGTCGTCAGCGTCGCACATCGTGGTGGAGTAGATCCAGAAGCAAGCGCATCGACAGTCGAGATGCGCCGCCAGCTTCTCTCAGAGACAACCGCCGTACTTGGGTTGAAGAACGTCACGACAGCGGGAACTCACGTCTCGATCAGAGGTCAGCACGCAGAATACAGTGTGCATTTGGGAAGTGCCGTTGCCCACGTCAACCCAGGTGGAGCATTGTTCATCGTTCCAGTTCATGGGCAACATCGCGGAAGAATTTTTCTGCCATTCGCGGACGACGATCCAAAGACAGCAGAAGTCATGTCAAAAGTTCTGCTCCTGGCGCGGGACAACGAGATCAAGGATCCGAGTATCCTTCAGCAAATCCGTTCGCTCAAATCGAAGTGACCAGTGGTGGATGATAAATCAAACCCCTCTGAAAATATAAGACTCCAGATTCGCCATACGTTGATTAACCCGGACCAGTGCGATCATCAGGGCTAAGCCGGCGGCAAAGACGAAGCCGATACCATACCAGGCTTCGTTGGCGAGGATGGTAGGGATGCTGAGGCCGACGTTGGCAAATGCGAACACGGCAGTGCAAAGCAATGCGCCCTTGCGATCGTCGAAGTAAAAGAGAATGGTCAGAAGCGAGAGGAATCCGATGAGGAGAAAGGCACCAAAAAGCGTCACGCGGAAGATGCCCATTTGAATCGAGCCAATGCCAACGGCGTGTGCTACGTGATCAGCAAAGATCAATAGAAGCAGGGTGGTGATCCCTTGAACTGCCAGCAGATGGCGGAAGCCCTCGCGCAGGGTTTCGCTCATAGCCTGACGGCAGGCGACAATTTCGCTGAGTGTCTTGCGGCCCTCAACCGCATCAAAAAAGGCTCGGTAGCGCTCGGCAAAGTCGGTTTCAAGCTTGAGGAAGAACACAGCCATTCCCGGGACGATAGACAGCAGGCTGAGGTAGATGGCGACGTCGTATTGCGGTGCCGCGAATAATGCTCCCGAGATCTGCTGGCGATGCTCAGAGACCCACCAGAACATCAGCTTGTCCCCCCAGATCCCGACATTGTAGAGGATGCCCGTGAGAGCAAGGCTGGGAAACTTACGGAAGTAACCGAGAACTTCCCAGCTCACAGCGGTGTCTGTGCCGAACTCACGATGCAGCGAGTGCAGCAACATGAGAAACAATACTGCATGTCCACATGCGAACCCTAACATTGCTGCCTCCGGACCAAACGCCACCACGGCACCGTAGGTAAGCAGACAACTTGCTGCATAACCTACGGCGAACGCGGTGACGACACGCTTGTAGCCGCGGAGTGCGGTCAGGTAGTTCGCCGCGATGAAGATGCACGAAACGTACACCATCAGCCCGGCGGCGGCTACTTTGTGAATCAATGCCCCGCCGACAAGGCCCAGAAAGAAAATACTCGAAATTGCGCCACTGACGACGGCCGTAATCACCAGGGCTGACAGCAGCGATGGGAAGATGTGGCTGCGCGAGCGAAAGGAAAACTGATCTGCCACGTAGCGAGTCAGCACCAGTTGCAATGGCCCCACAAGGATCAACGAAAATGCATAAACGTGCGTGACCGAGGCCGAAAAGAAATCGAGCTCCGCCTGGCGCAGCAATGGCCGCAAGACGATCGACAAGATCACGATTGAGAGAATCGAGATGATCCACGGCCCGCTGCTGATGAGACCAGCATAAGCGTACGCCGCCACGGTGGAAGCGCCAGTGTCGCCCTGCTTCAATTTACGAATCTCGAATCCTATACCGGCCATGCTATTAACGAGGAGCGCTCGTCTGCGCCAGGTCAGGTTGAAGGTTAGAATTCATCGGCTCGGTGTAGAGGGCGCGGAAGCGATTGACGACGGCTTCCTGCGAATAGCTCGCCTCGACGCGGGCCCGCCCAACATTGCCCATGGCCTGCGCCTTCTGCGGATCTCGCAGCAATGTCAGCAACGCCTGGGCCAGAGCTTGCGGATCGCCGACACGTACCACGATTCCAGCATCCCCCGTCGCAGAAGGATCGCCACTTTGACCATGAACCAACTCTGCACAGGCACCGACATCTGTGGTGACCACTGGAATCCCGGCGCCGAATGCCTCCAGCACAACGAACGGCAATCCTTCACTGACGCTGGACAGCGCCATAACGTCGATTCGCGACAGAACTTGCCCACGTTCCATAGCACCGGGAAAACTCACAACGTTCTCAAGTCCCAGACGCTGGGTCAGGTGCTCGCATTCCTTGAAGTACTCCGGTTCTTCAGACGTCGGGCCGGCGATCAAGAATGTCGCCTGAGGAAAATCGCGATGCACCAGGGCAGCTGCGTGTAACAAAGTCTTCACGTCCTTGATGGCGACAATGCGGCCCAGAAAACCGATCACGGGATTCTTCCGCTCTGCCAACCACAGCGCGCGCTCTTCAACAATGGCTGAGAAATCCGCCCGTTCGATACCATTAGGAATCACTTCGATCTTCCCTGCCGATGCACCAAAGGAAACCTGATGCCGGGCATTTGCAGAGAACAGGGCTGTGATATGGCCGGCGTTATCATAGGAATAACGGGCCAGCAGTTCAAAAAAGTGAATCCACATACTGCGCAAGACACTGTCGTCGGGTAACAACTCCGGACGCAATGTTTCATGGTCTTGCAACCAACTTGCTTTATATATCTCTGCAATGCGTTCGCGAACGTAAATGCCGTGCTCACTGAGCAGGAACGGCACTCCTTTCTTGCGCGCGATGACAGCAGCTACCAATCCAGCATAGCCCGTGCTGGGACTATGATAGAGCTTTGCGTCAGGCACTTTGTGTAGAATCCCTAACAAGTTCCAGACCGGCTCCGTCAAGAATCGACACGCCCAGAAAAAATCGAGAAACGGCGCTCCCGCCGCATGTTGTTCATAGAGTTCCGAAATGAGTTCCCAGACCGCACCGTCTTTCCAGACGGCCTCAAGCGATGTCCGTCGCGCCAAGTCTGCTGCCGTCTCGAAGAAATCCGTGAAAGCATCATTCTCAGTGCCGGTGCCTTCAGCATTCAATGCAAGCCGACACTTCTGCACCAGGCCATTGATCTCTGTAGCCGTCACGGGAGTCGTCAGGCGCTTACGATTCTTACCAAACAGATACGCCTCTTCTATTGCCGCAATATTCTCAGGCAAAGTGTAGGCGTATTCAGCATCGTCAGCCTTTTCGGCACCGATAAACAGCACACTGAATCGCAACTCGGGCATGGCGGTGACGATCTGATGCACCCATGTCGATACACCACCGGACACGTAGGGATACGTGCCCTCGAGGACGAGACAGACATCTGCTGGATCCTTTCGCTTACGTCCTATCATGCGCTAGCCTGAGTCGCCCGCCAGAAGCGAACGGTAGATGACGTTACGGAATCCGCTGACTGCAATGTCGAGCAATGCTTCGCCAGCGCCTGCCAGTTCCTTTGTTGATAAAGCACCTCCGCTTCCAGAGAAGCACACAGGTGTTCGCTTGCTCCCACTGATCGCAATTTTTCCAGCGAAGCAGCGGCAGCGGTGGTTTGTCTAGCATCCAACTGAGCACGTGTAAGTCGGGCTAGCTGTGGAATCGTCGGTTCCTGTTGGTCGCTGAGAACTCTGATCGCATTCTGCAAGAGAGTCGCTTCATTGGCACCGGTTGCAGGTGACCAATCGGCAAGCGAGACACAGGCATCGGCCACGGAGCACCTTTGGCGGTTTGTCAGGGTGTCCCTGTCAGAAACTTGTTTGAGCATTTCATCCGCAGATCGAATAGCCCGGGTCACCGCCCCTTGAGCGCGAAATCGGACTTCCGTATCATCGTATTGCTGAAGATGCTGCAGGACGATCGCCGCTGCACGAACGGGCCGTGCCGTTCGCAGCCCAGACGCCAGAGACCTTACTTTATTGAGCGGCAACTCTTTCAGTGCCCCTGCCAGTGGCTGAAGTACCACTCTTCCTGGAGAGTTGGAGCTGGATGTAACAACCTCGAACGGTGATGCATCTTCTTGAGGTGCTCCGGCAGGAGAACGCAGAATCATGTTCGCAGCCAATACGGTAAGGACGCCCCCAATGGGCAGCAACAATGCTGGGACTACATAGAAGACAAAGCTGGTCGATCGGGCTTGAGCAGCCATGGCAGCACATATGATCGCGGCAACTCCATGCACTAACAATGTAACCTGAAGAGCGACACCCAGCGGCTGGGCTGCGAGGTAGTAGCTGGCAGCGCCGACCTCAATCATTGCCGCCAGAGCTGTTAATGCAGTGGCGGCTTTCATTTTCCTTCGGCGGCTCTTTGAGAACCGATCTCTTTGAATTGATGACCGATGCGCCCTGCCGGGATTTTACCTGCGGCTTCCAACGGTTGCAGCAGCGCAGTCGCAAAGACTTCTGCGTCGCGCATTCCTTCCATTGGCAAAAGAACGCTGAGCTTTCCAGAATCCGATGTTATGCACGCCACTCTCGGAGCCCACAGGTGTTCCTGTAATGCTGCTTTCAGCACCTCCAGAACGGACAATCCTTCACCGTCTCCCAGCTTAGGATCGCTATCTTTAAACTCAGCAATTACTGATGAAAAGCCGAGCCGTTCACTGGCATCCTGCGCGAGTTCGCCATGCGTTTCAAACTCCTCTGCACTGACAAACTGGCGGCTCATCGAGGTCGCAGGCTGCGACGATGTACCTCCTTCAAGGTTCGCGGGATCTGGAAGGAACCGGGCTACCCAGCGAACGAGCACTTCGATCCTGACAAAGGCAGAATGATTCACAGCCGTGAATGGCATATCTTCAACCAGCACTACCACCTTCGAGTTTTTTGAAGCACCCCAGGGAACCGCAGCGATGATCCTGTTATCCTCGTTTTCCCTGTCTGCCTTCCAGGTTACTGTTGCCCCTTCCTCAACAGCTTTCCTGGCGATCTCTAATTCTCCTGATGCGATTTTGTCGCCTGGTTTCCAGTGAGAATCCAGTGCTGCGATCACTTTGCCCCCTGCTTCAGAAAGTTCGACCACACAACTGCTGTTCACGTCAGCGACATTGCGCAACAGTTTCAGACAGCCGGGCAGCACGGGCCCGGCTGCGGGAGCAAAAAGTGAGCGCAATTGCTGATCTACCCCGCAGGTCTCTGCGCCAAGCAAGGCGAGGCGCTGCTGCAACTGATGGCGCGTTTCATCCAATACGTGATTGTCTGAAAGCAGGCGTGCATTCTCCTTCTCAGCCGCTGTGGCACGGGATTCTAATGCGAGCAACTGCCCATTGAGAAGACTACGCACGGCACCGGTCAGAATTCCTCCGATCAGGAAACCCAGTAAAGGAAAACGCTGATCCAGCAAGGCCGTCTGTGGAGGCAACTCGCTTTTCCCGGCGATCACTGTTGCGGCAACAACTGCAACCGTCATTCCCGAGACAAAACCCGCGCTAAAGCCATAGCGGCATCCCAGATATACGGGAAGCAGCAGCCAGGGATTCGGATTCGCGTTGAGAAAAAGCGGATCGTCGCTGGCCACAAGTGCATTCAGCCCTGCCAACAGAAGAGCAAACGCACAGAAGTCTAGAATGGCAGCCCGGAGTTTGCGTGCCGTGGTCCCCTTTTGTCCCATGAATGTGGTTTATCAGATCGTCTGCTGCGCGTCTACTGAGATGCGAGATCGGCGGCACACAGTTTTAAAAGAAGATGCGCATCAGGACACTGGCAAAGATAACTTCTGAACCACTGTTAGTGGTGTTGCCACTGGAGTCGTAGTCGAGCGCTGCCTGAATGAAGATATTGTCCTTGAGTTTGTAAGAAAGGTTCAATCCCCCACGATAGACGAACTCTTCGTCTTCAAACTCCCAACCAAATCCACCTACAACGGCTGCCGCTATGCGCGGCGTAATCTGGCGGTCGATGACCATTTCAAGGCTGTGGCGATTGATGCGCTCCTCCACCAGCGATCCCATGATATCTATCGCAGGCAGAATGACAGGATCATTCGAACCGCTGATCGATCGCAGTTCGTCGTCCGATGGCGTGGCATATGTAAAGTCACTGAATTGGCCACTGTATCCAATGTAGAGACCACTGTTTGATGCGGAAGCTTCTCGTAGAGTCTTACCTAATTGGAAGTCTGCTTCGACGCCGTCACCGATGTCGATTCCATCCACTTTGACCTGACGGTAATTGATCCGGCCTTCTGTATGCCACCCCCTCTTGAGAGGTGCACTCACATCGAAGTGAACCGCATCCTGACGTCCATCGAGCGCTTCCAAAGTTTGACTATCGGTGGCGCGTTCGTTTCCTGCAAAGTACAGTTTCCAACCGAGGCCACCCCATGCGCGACGCCCAACACCCACACCATAGAGGAACTCATCTTCACTGCCTCCGCCGGTTACGTCCGCAAAGTATCGATTTGGCAGTGTCGCAGTGTAAGTGGCAGCAGCATCCCAGCGGTCGTAGCCACCTGACTTGATGATGCTGCCAGCGATGTCGATTTCGTCGTGATTCGCGCGGATACTGAACTGGTGGGCCCCGATCATCCCGGTGCCCGCTTCAATCTGTGCCCGGAAAAGGTCACCTTCCGATTCAGTAAAGAATTCACTGTAGGTAGTGATGTGAGGATTGGTAATCGGTGCCAGTTCAGCGAGGGCTTCTTTTGCGTCCTTCACTTCCGTCCCCTCTGCTGTAGGAGGTGAATTGAGGATCTCGTTGTAGAGGCTCCGTGACTTAAGGAAATCTCCCGTCCCCGCATAGCAGTCTGCGAGTTCGGCAATCATTGGAAAGGGCTTATCGCGGAAACGGATGCTCTTATATTGTTCCAAGGCCGTGGCTGCTTCAGCAAAGTTGCGCTGTGCCATTAGAGACAATGCACGAAGTTCGTAAGCTTCATCTGGCGTTGGATTCGCCTGCATCAGGCGGTTAGCTATGCGCAAACCGGAATCGGCGTCGCCTTTGTTAATGGACTTGATACCGCGTTCGTAAAGCCGCTCAATCTGAAAATCACGCAGTCTCTCGAGCGCATCGCGACGCTGATCAACAGGATAGCCAGCTTTTGCCAGCTCGCGAAAATAGGGCTCGGACGCCGTGCGACCTTCGCTTTCGAAAACAGCATAGGCAAGTTGCTGCTGAAAGACAAAAGCTCCTGGCCCAACCGCGCTCTTCAATGCTTTCAGGAAAGCAGCTGCTTCCACATGATTTCCGCTCTTCGCTAGCACCTCAGCGTTCAAAGCCAGGGCCGCCTCATTCATTGGATGTTCCTTCACAAGACCTCCTGCCAGAGCTACTGCTTCATCGTTCTTCCCTTCAGAGATGAGAAGCATGGCACGCTTGCTCTCGACCTGCACACGCAGATCAACCAGACGCGCTTCAGCATCTGCACGATCGCCCGGAGTCTGTGAGCGGTCGTTTGCGAGCTCCCGAAAGGCCGCGGTGGCAGCACTCACCTGGCCAGACTCTAACAATGCGTAAGCGAGATCCTGCTGATATGGGAACGACTTGCCGCTGAACTCTGACTTCTTAAGATTTGTCAGGATGCCGACGGCTTCGTCATGACGACCAGCCGCGACAGCATTTTCGGCGCGCGTCAGTTCGCGATCCGCCGCAGATGGCGTGTTGTCCTCAACTTCGTCCATCGTTTCAGGGACATCTTCAGACTCGAAGTCTTGAGCAACTTCATTCTCCGGATCTTTCTCCAGGAGCACTTTGGAAAGGGACTCCACCATCTTGGTATTTCCAAGTCGTTGGAATACTTGAATCATTTCCTGCAGCTGCTCGACTTCCATTTGCGGGGCCTGGGCCAGCACATCAGCATCGCTTTGCTGTGGTGTCGCCTCCTCACTGTCAACCACGTTCTCCTGGTCGGCCGTCTCCGTGTCAACTCCCTGTTGCACAACGGCTTCTGCTTCCGCCTCTACGGCCTCAACCGCGTCTGATTTGTCAGCATCTTCCTGACCGGTTGCAGGGCTGAAAAGGCAGAAGAGTGCTATGCCGGTCCCAGCCAGACCACCTGTCCAATTCTTTGCAATGTCGACTCGCTTCATAAAAATGATGTTTAAAGGAATATACAAATACAATAAACATCATAAATATTAAGATTTCAAAGTAATTTTTGTTTTTATAGTATTTTTAGATCCAATCTTACAGCTGCGCTGCCCTACAAAACCGTTTTGCAGGGCGGAGGGGTGTGCCTCATCACAGATCAGCCTGTGGAGGCGATAGGCCATGCAAAAAGCGAGGCCGCCAGTCGTGGCGACCTCGCAGAACGTCTCTCTTAGACAGACGTTATTCCCTTCCTACCCAATTCCAAGTCAAGCGACTCAACGGTGACCGTACGCTCCCCCTGAGTATCAATAGTCCGTTACCGAGGACGCAGACTCAGCCAAACCAGGATGAAAGCGTCCTTTCACTACCACGTGCGCAACAATCGATAGAATCGCGCCACCTTCTCGCTCATTCTCCAAGAAGGGACGCGAGGAAAAGAGAATAGGATGAACAGCTCCTCCAGACGCCCCCTCAACAGAATCCATGAATGCACATTCCGGAATTCGGGAATCCTGAACTGTGTGCCAGTGGCTCGTTAACCAACTATGGCAGTGCCGGTGGATTCTCCGAACCACCTTCGACTCCCTCCCAGACATCGTATTCCGCTCCAAACTGCTGCAGGAATTCGAGTGAAAGGGAGCGGAAGAAAACGTACATAGGCAATAGAGCGACCACTCCTATGTAGGGAATCGCGAAAAGGATCCCACCGATACAACAAGTGCCAATGACGAGAATAAAGATCAGAACCACCGATGCAATGGAGAGCACCCACCTGATCAGCGCATAGAGCAAAATCGCCCCAGGACGGTCACAGTGTAAGGAACCGACCTTCTTCCAGGCCGCTGTAGTAGAAAGGGAATGCTTAAACATCACTGGCACGACAAAGTCCTCCAGCAGGAGAGCAATATAAACGACGGCAATGCCCATGAGTACCAAAACAGTCACGGCTGCAACGACTCCAACAACCCACTCCGGCCTGAAACTGTTCCCATCGAACGTGCTGATCAGAAAGAATGCTGACACTCCCACTACGGTGAGAAACAAGCCTCCAACGAGAATGTTGAACACAAGTCTCCACCAGAAAAGAGATTGCCCCTGCATGCGAAACTGATGCCACGGATTCTTAACCAGGCTCCGATTCTGCACCACATTGTCTAGAAACATGAATTTCCCCCGGGAACTCAACCACAGCAGCACTACGCCGATGACTATCACTGCCAACACGACAACTATCGTGACTGGAATAATCCAGTGCAGCTCGTCCCTTAAAGCTTCCAGTGCCCTTTCTGCCTGAAACCTGACATCCTCCCATCCGTTAAACGAGACATTTCCCCCTCCTGAATCGTCAAAACTTCCCTGAAACGAGGACGAACATCCACCCTCCGTGAGCTGAGCAAGCCACGCCGTGAATCCAAGAACAAACCACTTAGCTATATCGAACGGCTGAAAAAGAACTCGCTTCGTCCGATCCAATGCCCTCGTCACTGGCTGCACATAGTCGATTACGGCGCGGTTCATTCCTGAAGTCTCGCACAGAATGGTTCAGGCGAAACCTGAAACTATTCTGGCACTACCGCTACCTCAGTAACTTTCGATTCAAAAGATCCATTGATCGAATGGAACGTGCGTATCCATTTTGGCGGTCGCTTTTGATTGAGTGAAGGGAACGAAACGGGCTAATCTCCGTTGAAACCCTGATCACCAGCGCTCATGAAAACCCTATCGCTTGCAGCGGCTCAATGTGTTGCTTCGCTATTCCTGCCCCTGCCCTTAGTGGCTCAAGACAACGAACTGCGCATCAACGAAATCGTTTCTTCTAATGTCACCGGATTGCCGGACGAATACGAAGTCGATCTGCAAAATTGTCCAGTGCCGAATTGTCCCAGTTGGTACCGAGCCCTTGGTGAATCGGAACTCGATGGAGAGTATCCAGATTGGATCGAAATCCACAATCCGGGTAGTCAGGCGGTTTCTCTAACAGGATATGGACTGTCAGATTCGGAATCACAGCCAATGAAGTGGACGTTTCCCGAAGATGTCGCACTGGAACCAGGCGGGCACCTCGTGGTGTTTGCTTCTGGAAAAGACAAGCGCGAAACGTATCTGCACACAAATTTTAAGATCAGCAGGGAGGGAGAGACGCTGGTTCTGTCTTCGCCCGAAGGCGTTCCGATTGATCGCATCGCTGTCGGCGAAGTTCCGATCGACTTCTCGTATGGCAGAGATGCGCTTGATAAAAACGTGTGGAAGGTGTTTTCGTCTCCAACGCCAGCTGAGCCTAACACGACAACTCCATTTCCTGGCTTCACCAATATGGTAACCGCGTCGGTCGCGGCGGGATTTCACGAGACACCAGTCACGGTTGAGCTACAAGCTGCCAGTGCGGGAGACGTGATTCGCTACACTCTGGATGGTAGCGTGCCTGGATCGGACGCGGAAATGTACACTGTCCCCGTGGAGATTGCGACGACATCCGTATTGAAGGCGCGCTCGTTTAACGGCAGTGAAATCTCCAGTCCGGTCTTAACCCAAACGTTCCTGATCAATGAAACTGTCACGATGCCGGTGGTTTCCCTTTCCACTGATCCTGAGAATCTGTGGGACGACGCTATCGGGATCTACACTCCCGGTCCAAATGCACGAGAAGGAGATCGTCTTGCAAACTACTGGAACGACTGGGAGCGCCCAGTGCATGTCGAATTGTTCGAACCCTCTGGCAGTGGAGGCTTCAGTGTTGATGCTGGCATCAAGATTCTGGGATGGGGCAGTCGCAGCAATGGACAGAAATCGTTCGCGATCCACCTGCGGGACAAATACGGCGCGCAACAACTGAACTATCCTCTGTTCCCCGGCCTGCAGATCGATTCCTTCGATGCCTTTGTGTTGCGGGCAGCGGGTGGAGATTCGCGCAGCAATGGCACCTTTTTTCGTGATCCACTTGCAAGCAGCCTGGTGGAACATGGGAATGTCGACAGGCAAGCCTTTCGCCCTGCGATCTTGTTCATCAACGGCGAATACTGGGGCATCCAGAACATCCGCGAGAAAATGAACGAAGACTTCCTGGCTTCGCACCATGGGGTCGATCGCGACAATGTCGATATGATCCAGCGATACTGGCGGCGCAGGCATCCTGTGGTCGTGGAAGGAGACAGTGATGCCTTTCTTGCTTTGGAAACGTTTCTGGACTCTGAGGAGATGGCTGAACCTGGCACCTACGATGTGGTGCAGCAGACGGTCGATATCGACAACTTTATCGACTACATGGTCACGCAGATCTTTTGCGCCAACTATGACTGGCCAGGCAACAACAACAAAAACTGGCGCCCACGCACCGAAGAAGGCAAATGGCGCTGGTTGATGTATGACCTGGATTACACTTTCAATTCGGACAGCAGCAATTCCTTTTCCCACAACACTATTCGCCACGCAACGACCAGCACAGGCACAGGCTGGCCGAATCCAAGCTGGACGATCCTTATTCCGGACAAGTTACTGGAGATCCCCGAGGTGCAGCACCGCTTTGCCAACCGCTTTGCAGATTTGTTGAACACGGATCTGCTTCCCGAGCGCACTACGGCGAAACTCGATGGTATGAAGGAACGATATGAACCGGAAATGGATCGCCACATTGCGCGCTGGCGGCGCGAGGGTGGTATCACCTCGATGACTACGTGGAACCGCAACATCGACACCGTGCGCACGTTTCTTGAACGACGACCGGATCGCGTGTTCACACATTTGCGATCGTTTTTCCGCTTCAGTGGCACAGGAACTCTGACACTTGAATCTGAGCCAGATAACGGAGGAAGCGTGCGCTTGAACTCGATCAGGATTGCCAGCTTTCCGTGGCAGGGAACCTACTTTGAAGGAGTGCCGGTGCAGCTTCAACCGCTACCAGCTCCAGGTTATCGGTTTGCTGGGTGGACTGGAGTGGAAGGTGCCGATGAAACCATGCTTACCACTGAATTGCCCGAAGATCAGGAGATCACCGTAAAGGCAATGTTTGAACCCGATCCAGGCGCGTTAAATGCAGTCATCATCAGCGAAATAAACTATCACGCACTTGCCTCTGCTGAATCGGGTGACTGGGTAGAACTATTCAATGGGTGGAATGTTCCAGTCGATCTTGGTGGCTGGGAATTCAGGGACAGTGATGAGGGCCACTACTTTCCCATCCCGGCCGCAACGGTTGTGCAACCGGGTGAATATCTGGTGCTATGCAGCGACAAGGATCTTTTTCAAACCCAACACCCAAACGTGACTCAATGCATTGGCGATTTTCCATTTGGACTCGGGAACTCCGGTGACACTCTGCGCTTGTTCGATTTCACAGGGAATGAGGTAGACACCGTAAGTTATCAAGATTCCGCCCCATGGCCCGAGGAGCCGGATGGTTCTGGCGCTACGCTGTCACTGCGTAATGTTGCAAGCGACAACGCCGCAGCGGTGTCGTGGGCCGCGTCGGTATCGGATGCAGGCACTCCGGGAAAGGAGAACGATGTGCCTCCGGCAGAGCCAACCGACGAATTCCAGTTTTCCAGCGTCACAGTCACACCAGATGGTATGGTGACCCTCGTATTACCGACAACAGCGGCGAAAACTTACTCAGTGCAGAAGTCAGTCGACTTAGCGAACTGGGAGCAATGGAAGCAGCTGACTGGATCCGGAGTTCCGGTCGAAATCGTAGATGTCGCAGCTTCCCACAATCATTTCTACCGAGCTGTGGAATTGGAATGAGCAACTCCTGGATTACCTGGCGGTATCATACTGCTGTGATTTAGGTCAGGGAACGATAGAGGCCTGCGCCAGAGTGCGTAGACGAGAAACAGCCGTTGAACTGCCAACAGCAGCAGTCCCAAGTCTTGTCTGAAATGGATCTAGGACTTAAAGTGATGAACAAAAATGAACGAACGCCAACCATCTAAAAGTAGTGACCGAGTAAGTGCGCGATCTCCTGAGGAGCCCTGTGCGGGGATCTACTAGAGGGACATCGGCACCATTGCCGTTATTAACTTAATCGACATAATTGATGACGCGCAAGACAAAGATCGCAATCTCCGCTTGTGTCGTGATTGTCATTTGCGCCGGATACGCTGCCGTCTATGGCTTCTTCTATCTAATCGGACGGGGTTGGGAGCCACCTCCTACAACATCTGCTAATGCAACCCCATCGGAAGTAGCGTTTCTGACTTTACCATCCGACGCCAAATCTGTTCGGTACTGGGATCATTGGCACAATCGAATTGCCGTTTTTGAAACCTCAGAAGTAAAGTTCCGTGCAATCTTCCCTTCGATTCCCTTTGCTGAAATAAGGGAACCCAAGTCTTATTACGCGGGTGGCTTTGATGATCCGAGTAAATCGCCGTGGGAACATAACATTCGAGCAGAGACGTCCTCGGGGCTCTTTTACGAGAGGAACGCTGAAAACGGAGGTGGCGAAATTATTCTTTATGACAGGAAGACCGGTACAGGGTTTTACGAATACGCGGCGTGGTAGAACGACCCAGTCGAACAAGCACCTGTGGACTTCCAGCAAGTGATTTTTGAAGTTTTCACGACTTATTCTGAGCGAGTGGCGGCGATTAGTTGTCTTTTTGTTAATGGTATTTTGATGCGAGCAGATGAATTTACACCTGAGTTCGTTTGATCAACGGCTAACTGCGCCGCAGCAGGCCGATCAGATACCGGATTTCACCGTCCACCTGGCTTTCGTCGGTGACGGTGAGGCCGATTTCCTGCCGCAGAACGTTGCCGAATTCCCGTCGAAGTTCGAGGGCGACTTGTTGCACTGCGCCCTCGGTCGTCCCCAGGTCTGAGGCGATCTTCGCGTAGGGTTCCGTTTCATCTCCTGTAAACAGCCCACGCAATTTTAAAAAGTGCGCTTCGCGTCCGCGATTCCGGAGTCGCTCATGCAGCTTTCCCAGTGCATTGTCATACAATGTTCGTGCCCACCGACGATCAAACGCTTCCTCCGGCGACTCGTCGATGCCGTTTGGAGCGCTGATGACGTCCTCAATCTCGTGTAGCGGAATCACCGACACATTGCTGCCGCGCTTTTGCGCAGTGGCCGCCCGGTGCTGGTCGGTACGCCAGTTTTGCAACGAGGTAAGAAGAAACGATCTGAACAGGCCGTTGCCCCGCTCGATCTTGCGCAAAAAATCGCGGTTCAGCAGATGGGCAAAAAAGCCCTGAATGGCATCAGCCGCCGTGTCGTGATCCAAGTCCTTACGGCGCAGGAACACATAGAGCGGTTTCCAATAGCCACGCGCGAGTTTTTCCCAAGCTGCGTGGGAGGGCGATCCTTCACCATCATCCTGCAATAAAGCGGACCAGGGCGTGGCGGGAAAGGTGCCGCCGCCTGAACGCATCGGTATAGGCGTTTCGCCATTGTTCTGGGAAGTCGCATTGATCCTGAAAGATTAGCTTTTCGGATCGGATCAGGCAATATTTTCCACTCAAGCCCCTCCACGCATTCACCCGCATCGATCGAGCGGAAAAAAGGCCGGGCTTGCACTTTTTCACCCTGATTTTTCCTGTCAGTATACGTAATACCCAGCGAGATGACAGATGAACCATCGACAAGCCCTGGATCCTGCGCCGATTGTGGAGCGCCATTGGAACCGGATGCCGTGTGCCTGGCCTGCGTGTTCGACAGCGCTCTGGCCTGCGAAATTAGCGGTGGGGATGAGAGCTTCACTACGGAGACTGAGAGCGGGTTCAGGGAATTGTCGCCTCCAGCCGGTGGTATTTTCGGGAAATATCAGTTGAAAAGGGAACTGGGTTCCGGCGGCATGGGCGTCATCTGGGAGGCGGAAGACACCAGCCTGCGCCGCACAGTAGCGATCAAAATGATCCGTGGATTTGCCTTTTCCAGTACGAGCGAGCGGCAGCGATTCCAACGCGAGGCAACTGCGGTGGCTCAACTTGATCATCCCAATATTGTTCCCATCTACGAAGTCGGCGAAATCGAAGGTCAACCCTACTTTGCGATGAAGCGGCTTGCGGGCGGCACCCTTTCCGCGCGATTGGCCAAAGGCGCGATGGATCAGCGCGAAGCGGCAATGATCATGAAGAAGCTGGCACGAGCCATCGCCCACGCCCACGAGCGCGGCATCCTTCATCGCGATCTGAAGCCGGACAACGTGCTCTTTGATCACTCCGGCAAGCCGCACCTGTCCGACTTTGGATTGGCAAAAATGCTGGACGAAGGAGACGGGCTCACCTTGACCACTGCCCACGTCGGCACTCCTCACTACATGTCGCCGGAGCAAGCGCGAGGTCGCGCCAAAGATATCACTGCGGCAAGCGACGTTTGGGGCGCAGGTGCGCTCCTGTTTCACATGCTGACCGGCCGAACACCATTTGGCGGTGAAACTTCTGGGGAAATCCTGCACCATGTGGCGAATGACAACCCGCGCTCCATGGATGATGATGCCATTCCCCCCATCGACAAGGATCTGCGAACCCTCTGCTTGCGGTGTCTGGAGCGGGATCCCGAACAGCGTGTGCCAAACGCAGATTTCCTGGCCGAAGAACTGTCCCGCTGGCTCAAAGGTCAGCCCATTGCGACGAAAGAAGCGCCGCTGGTAACAAGGGCCTGGCGCTGGATTCGTCACAAGCCTCTGATGAAGACGGCTCTTACACTTGGTTTGCTGATGATAACTATAGCGGCAGTGAGCCTGCCACAAAGACGAGGGAGCGGCACCTCATTAGCCTCAGGCCGAGCCAGCGAACACATGATCAAGTACGGCGACACCATCAGCCTGCGTAATTTGTCCAATGATGAATTCCTCGATACCTGTGGCTACGTCAGTAACTCAGAGTTGGGAACAGTGTTGAGTTCGCAGAACCTCTTTGTCTTCACCTCAGAGATCCTCAACCGCGGTGAGCGCCCCACCGGAACCTGGTTGATTGAGTCCTCCACTGGAATCGAATACGGAACCCCCCTTTCGTTTGGCGACAGGATACACCTGCAGAATCTGTACCCTGGAGGTGGCTGGCTCGATAACTGTGGCCTGCTCATAGACCTGCCCCTCTACCACGAGTTTGCTGCAAGCCAGCAGGCCGCCGTTTCGACCAGTTTCCACCGCGGGGAGGTTGACGGAACCGACACCTGGATCGTCCGATCTGCCAAGGGAAAGACCGGCCCGTTGAAAGTCGGAGATACCATCGTCCTGGAGTCAACCTTCGCCGGTGTCGGCCACCTCAACGTCGCCGGCAAAGCGTCCAGCATCTCAGAATTCACAGCCGACGGGTTCGAAAACATCTCGAGCACGGTCTTCGTCTCCAAAAAGGGAGAAGCCGCCCGTCCATCCGGCCAATGGAAGGTCGAGAGGACAAAATAGCAGGCTGAGAGAAAAAGTTAAAAAAGAAGCAGAATCGTCCTGAGTTCTCCTCACCGAATCCGTGGAAAGGGGTGCTCGGCTTTCCCTTTGGAGCCGCGCTGACAGAAACACTAACCATATTCCAACTATTTGGCAGGGTCGCGAGAATCTCCCTCCGGAAAACCTATTAAATCCCAATTCCATGAATCGATTAAAAATCACCTTATCAGCCTTGTTCGCATCGGCGTTGACCGTCACCAGCGGCACGGCTGAAACGCCCATCATCGACTGCGACACCATCCACCTGAAAAACGGTTACTCAGGTATTGGAGACTACCCATGGCTGGCTGTTTACATCGTGCAGCCAAAGAATATTCCCGATCTCAAAGAAACCAGCGAGAAATACGGGCGCACCAAGTCTCACTTTTTCAACATGACCGCGGACTGGAAGCGGGGGCAGTCTCCTTCCGGACAGTGGCACATCCAGACGGTGGAATCCTACACCTCAAAAGGGCTGGGGAAGTCGACTGGCGAACCGCTCCAGTATGGAGACGCAGTCTACCTGATCAGCCGGCAGCCAAATGCTGGCTTCCTCGACATCGCCGATGGCCCCTACCCACAAATGGAGGCCGATAAGAACATTCCGGTATTCACCGGTCCTGAAAGTGATCGCACAGGCTCAAAAGGTAAGAGCACCAGCATCTGGATCCTGCGCAAGAGCGCTACAGACAAGTCAACCGGCACCAATGTCGACCTGGACCAGCCCCTTCACCTCGAGAGTGCGAACAAGCCAGGCTACTTTCTTGAAAGCCACAATCACGCCCATCATCAGAACAAATGGTTCGGCAATGGCCTAAAGGCGGACACCGTGTTCTGGGTCTCTGCCTCGAATGATGGCGGTCACGACGATTCACACAAGTGGTTCGCAACCCTCTCTGCCGAAACGAAGAAGAACAGGCCAGCAACCGCGGGCAAAGATGAATCAGAGGTCGTTGCTGTCGAAAAAGCCTATGGAGTAAAGAGGCTACATACTTTCGGCGTCAGCGGTGCCAGCTCAGGGAGCCACTACCTGGGAATGAGAGGTGCAGCGGTAGGAATCCCAGACCAGACAGACCCCGAGAGTGGGAGCATCTTTGTTCTCAAAGTGAAGAAGGAAGGTGACGAGACTGTTCTCCAGACCAACGGTGGCAAGTATGTGACGGCTAAGGGGACCGACGTCGTCCTGACTGATGCTATCGAAAAGGGATCTCGCTGGGCTGTTCGCACCCCGTTGAAATCAGATCTTGGCGATGGCTGGTTCAGCTTGGAGTCGGCTAGCGATCCAGGAAAGTTTTTGAGACACTATGGACATATCGCCTTCGCACACAAGAAATCGGAGCTCAATAAGGGGCAAGCTGAACACTTCCTGGCCGACGCCTCATGGAAGTTCGTGGACGCGGAGTAGATCAAAGAAGTCGGCTTAAGAGATTCTCGAATGTCTTGAGCGACACACCGTATCCCTCGGGGTCGGACAAATTCAATGACGACGCCCTCGCCCCATCAGGCGGGGGCGTCTTGCTCAAGCGCCTTCAACAAGCGCGCAAAAAACAACTCTACAAAAATGAACTACCGAATTCTACCACTCCTGATCGCCATGCTTTGCGCTCCGGTGCCCGTATTCTCCGAGGACAGTCTGGCTGATTATCAAAAACAGATTGAGGAGGACGAATGGGACAGCCTCTACGCCAGCAAGTCGAGAAAACCAACCAGCGTCGGACCCGAGACGAAACAAGGAAGGGAGATCCTCAAACCATTCGAGGCCATCTTCCGCAAGGGCACGCCGAAGGGATCGAAGCTCGTTGGTACGATCACCGCGTTTAAAAACTGGGCGATCTTCCGCGGCCATGTGGCTTCGGCTTCCGGGGATCAGATCACACCAGAAGACGGCGGTGCCAGCGACACCACGGTTCTACTCCTGAAGGCGCAGAGCGGATGGGTGGTCGTCGACTATGGACTGGGGCACTCAGACCTGTTCTACATTATCTGGCCCGCAAAATATGGAGCCCCAGTCGAGTTGTTGAGACCATCAGAGGAGTAGTTTATGAATCAATGCTCAGGGCCACAGATCACACGATCCGCATGGTTTTCTTTCCGAAGGCTCAGAAACATCCCACCCTGTTTCGATGCATTATGATGCGCCGTGTTCTGGGGCAGGCTCTCACTCAGTCGCTTCCGTCGAGCGTTAGCAGGAAGGCCATGACATCGCGCAGATCTTGCTTGGAGAGGATGCCGGTCATGACTGGCATGGCAGAAACAGCAGGAGTGCGGCTTTCGATGTTGGCCTTGGCGATCTCTTCGGTTTCGCCAGTGGGCGTTTTCATGAAGAGCGTCGTATCGTTTTCTTTCATCGGTGTGCCAGCGATGGTGGTTCCGTCTTTCAATGTGATAGCCGCAATGCCGTATCCTGCGACCACTTTGGCATTCGGCTCAAGGACAGACTCCAGGATCTCTTCGTCACGACGCAGGCGTGCGATATTGCCCAGTGGCGGTCCAGCATCGCCACCGCCGCGATTGGCCTGGTGACACTTCATACAGATGCCCTGGTTCTCGAACACATTCTGACCCTGAATCGGATCACCACCTTCGCGCAGGAAGTCGAAGGCGTTGCGCCCATCGGCTGCCAGAAATTCGTCCACGGCTTTCACTTTCGCCTGCACACTGGCATCTTCGCGCATTGAGGCCGCCTCATACAGATCGAGATGGACGGTGCGGAACAGCGTTCCATCGATGATGCGGTCCAGTTCTGACTCTAACATTGCTGCAGATTCTTCGCCTTTGTCGGAAGCCAGCAAGGCGTAGGCGGCCCGCTTGGACACATCACTGGCCTGGGTAAGCAACATGGACACGGGCTCGACTACTTCACCGGGGTAACGGTCGATCCAGATGCCAGCGGCTTCTGCAGCCATCTCTGGCTCGTAACCATCGATAATGGTTTTAAGCAATTGCTTGTCGGCAAAGTCTTTGTCAGCGAACAACTGCTTCATCGCCGTCTGACGCACTTCCACTGGCTGACGTCCATCACGGATGCGTGCCTGTAGCAACGCGTTGTCGAGCGGAATACCATACACGCCAATGGCGCGGGTGGCAGCAGCGACGATTTCGCCAGTAGATTTTTCGAAGATGCTGACGAGAGGCGCTTCCACTTGTGAGCGAATGGCTGCCTTATCACGATCCTTCAGCGGGCGGTAGTAGCCAAGTGTCGGGTCAATGGTGGGCGGCGAAGGAAACAATTCGACCGCACGCAGCGCGAGCACGCGATAGTTGTCGGGAAGCTTTCCATTTGCTCCGAACCGAACCAGACGCGCAGCACTTTCAGGGGTGCCCAGGCGGAAGTTCGCATTAATCAAGCGACGGAAAATGATCTCATCTGGCAGTGACTCGCCAAAATCGCCTGCATAGATTTCTGCATGCTCGGCGAGAACCGGAAGTGCTTCGGGAATTTCCAGATCATTGATGGCGCGCATCGCCTCACTCACCAGCGATGGATCGGCATCTTCGAGAAACATAGCGATACGTGGATCCAGTTTCTTCCGCAGCGCCAATAGAACACCTAGTCGTTCGGCGCGGGAAAGCGCAGCAACCTCTGCGGCTGCGAATTTGAGTGGCAGCAAGCTCAGCGCATAGGAGGCGGCATGGCGTTCGTAGGCATCTTTGTCATCGTTGGCTTTGAGCATTTTCAGCAGTGCCGGGATGGCCGCTTCGTCGCCCAGCTTTCCTGCGGCGATGGCGGCGAAGGTGCGCACGCGTGGTGATTTGTCAGCGATCAGATCGCGAATGTCTTCGATGGCCTCACGTCCGCCGATGTTCCCCAGCGTGCGGGTTGCCTGCGCGCGAACTTCGGTATTCGCATCATGAAGGAAGGGCAGCAAGTCTGTGCCAGCCTTCAATTGGCCAAGGCCCCAGATCGCGTGCATTTGTGCGAACAAATCGCCGGAGAAACGGGCGGCTTCTTTGAAGACAGCGATGCTCTTTTCACCTCTGCCAGCCAGCGTGTATTGAGCGCGCAATCGCACCCGCATGTCAGGATGCTTCAACAGTTCAGCGAGGCGCTTGTCCTCCAGTTTTTCAAAGCCATCAGCGAACAGCTTGGCGGTCTCCTGCACTGCGGGCCGCTTGATACCTTCCGCATCATACATAGCGTAAATGTTACCCGCGTCCGTGCGTTTCCAACCGCCACCGAAATCCGCCAGATAAACCTTGCCGTCGTAGCCGAGGTCAACATCTGTGTTCGGCACACCGGCGTGGAAAATGTGCGCATCCTGCATCGCGTAACCAGCACCCTGCTGGGCCACTTTGAACGAATAGAGAAAACACACGTTGGGCGCACCCTTGTAGTCGCAGACGAGGAAGTGATTCTTATAACGATCAGGGAGACTGGTGCCGGAATTGAAGACCATGCCGCTGGGGCCATTGGTCAGGTGCGCAACGGGAGGCAGTATCCACTCGGGCTGTCCCGCATGGCGCAGTTTCCACAGACCTTCTGCCAGCCAGTGGGGAGACTGTCCCATTTGCCCATCATCCAGAAAGTCCTTGTAAGTGGTCAGCGCCTGGGTGCCCAGATGCCAGCCAGTGTCGCCACCTTCCAGCAAGTAGCACACCCGCGCCGAGTCTCCCTGGTCGCAGTTGTTATCGACGGTGAATAAGTCACCGTATTCGTTAAAGGCGATTTCCTGTGGGTTGCGCAGGTTGTAGTAGAAAATCTCGAGGTTCGAGCCATCGGGATCGCAGCGAAAAGCAGCACCGGAATTGGTGTTCTTGAGAAGCTTGCCTTCCTTAGTCGTCACGTTGTAACCGCGGTCGCCCATGGAGAAGTAAAGCTTGCCGTCCGGCCCCCAGGCCAGGCCATGCAGGTCGTGACCACTGAGGCTGTTCTTCGGGCCAAAGCCATCGATCAATGACTCCCGTTTGTCTGCTTTGCCATCGCCATCGGTGTCCTCCAGTGCCCACACGTGTGGAATACAGGTCATGTAAACCGTGTTGCCATTGCCATAGATCAGTCCAATGGCCGGACCGTCCTCCGGTTCATCGAAGTCAGCTGCGAATTCCTCCAGCCGATCTGCTTTGCCGTCGCCATTCGAATCTTCAAGCGTGATGACGCGCTCGGAGTAGCGGGTGAAATACTCGGGATCCTCGAATTTTGACTTCCACTTCTCATACACAGCGACGCGTTGTTCGTTCGTCTCCGTGGCCAGATCATCCATGATCCAGTAGGTGTGATCGCGGTTGTCTTCCACCCCCTTGCGCCAGCGAAAAGTCTCGGTCACATACAGCTTCCCCTTGTCATCAAAGCAGATCGCCGTCGCGTTCTGAACCTCATTCGAGAAAACATCAACGGTCAACTTTGGTGCATCCTCTGTCGAGTAAGCAGCGGCACTCTTGCCGTCACCATGGCCATGGCCTTCCTGAGCAATGGACGATCCTGGCAACACCAGAGAAATGGCAATACCGGCGAGAATCGAGAGGGAGAAACGGGAGTTTTTATGATTCATATCAACGATCTATACGAGCGGGTATTGATCCGCTCAATGACCCGGCGGTGCAAGTTCGGAATCTTAAGGCAGTAAGTTTAAAGGCGTCAGGGGCTGTCCCCGATCTGGAGCATCCGCAAAGATGCCCACCACGACGGACGATCCCGCATGGGTTACGGCGCTGCTGGGCTAGATTTCCAGATATCCCTTCACCACTCGCAAGGTGCGGACGATTCCATCTGGTCCGACCTTGGATCCGTGTCCGGGCCCTTCATCATCCATGAAACCAACCAGCGTTCCCGGGCCAAAATAGTGTTCCTGGAGTGCCTCTGGTGCACCCACATAGACGAAAAATCCACCTTCACGCACTTCCTGCAGGTAAGTGACCACGCCCTCCGTTTCGTGATGCGCCGCATTGTGCAGCCCGCGCTCAGTGTGTGGAGCAAGGTTCTGCTCGACCGTTTCGATCACACGTGTCTCGATCTCCGCCATGTCGATGTCTGTCTCGACAATGCGGGAATATTTCTCAGGCGAATGATCACAACAGATGACACTGACTTTACTCATGGCCTCAGGCTAGGCCGGAACGGAGGCGCCTTTCAAGCTTGAACCGATTTCAACACCGTGTGGTAATACGTTGCGCGCAGGTCAGTCTTTGATTAGCATCGGCCTCGGATCATGGGATACGTTTTCATTGCAGCCACGATACTCTTCACCATTTACGGACAGCTGGTGCTCTACTGGCGTGTGTCCAGTAAGGGTATTGGACTTAGCGGTTTCAATAAGGAGGAGATCCTGGGACTGGTGCGGGTGTTGCTAGATCCCTGGGTTTTATCGGGTTTTGCAGCGGCATTCATTGCCAGCATTTTTTACATGATTGCGCTATCGCGGTTCCAGCTGAACCACGCGTATCCCTTCATGAGTCTGACGTTTCCGCTGGTAGCGGTGTGCAGTCATTTTATTTTTGGCGACTTGCTCCCGGCGCGAAAGCTTCTCGGTCTGGGCCTGATCATGACCGGCATTATCGTCGGTTCAAGCGGAGGAGGAAGCTGAGCGATGGAGAAGATTCCGTTCAACGTCCCCCACTTCACTGGCCGGGAATTTTTGTATGTGCGTGAGGCACTGGCAAATGGCCACGTCTCTGGCAATGGCCCGTTCACTCAGCGCTGCCACACAGCCTTTAAGGAACGATTCGGATTCGAGCATTGTCTGCTGACGTCTTCCTGCACGGACGCACTGGAAATGTGCGCGCTGCTGCTGAATCTCGAACCCGGTGATGAGGTCATCGTTCCCTCCTACACGTTTGTTTCAACGGCAAATGCCTTTGCCATGCATGGTGCAAAGATCGTTTTCGCTGACAGCTGCGCGGATCATCCTAACATTGATCCTCAATCGATTGCTGAACAAATCACACCACGGACTCGGGCGATTGTGGTCGTTCACTATGGTGGCGTTGCCTGTGACATGGATGCCATAGAGGAACTGGCGGAACGACACGGAATCATCGTGATCGAAGATGCCGCGCAAGCGATCGATGCCACTTACAGAGGCAGAAGACTCGGATCGCTTGGCCATCTGGCAGCGTTTTCATTCCACGAGACCAAGAACCTGAGCGCCGGTGAAGGTGGTCTTCTGGTGGTGAATGATCCGCAATTCGAGAGACGTGCCGAAATCCTCTGGGAAAAGGGCACGAACCGGGCAGCCTTCCGGCGCGGTGAAGTGGACAAGTACTGCTGGGTCGACACTGGTTCCTCGTTTCTTCCGTCTGATATCACCGCTGCCATGCTGTGCGCCCAACTGGAATCGGTCGAGCATGTGACAATGACCCGCACGGGAATCTGCCAGCGCTACATGGCAGGGTTACGAGAGTTCGCCGAGACGCATGCCATTGATCTCCCCACGCTGCCGGACTACGCATTCAGGGATAACGGACACCTTTTCTATGTCATGTGCCAGACCATGGACGATCGCGATAACTTGCTGGATCACATGGTGGAGCAGGGCGTGTATGCTGTTTTCCACTATCTTGCGCTGCATCAGAGTCCATACTACCAGCAATTATCTGGAAAGGATGCCACCATTCCGTCCCTGCCAAACGCGGAACGGTTTGCGACCTGTCTCGTCCGTTTGCCTCTGTATTCAAGCCTCGCGGAAGGAGCGCAGCAACGGGTGATCGATACTTTGCTGACAGCCCCAGTTCCCGAGCGCGAGCGTACTGGTGCTGTTGTCGAATGAATATCCGCCGGCAGAATGTGTAACTGCCAGACTTGCTGAACGGCCTCCAATCTCCTAAGAACGATGCATGAGAAATTTCCGCACGTTCCTTTTTCTACGCCCCTTCTTTCCGCTTCTTGGCGCCGCCAGCTTGATCACTGCGTCGCATGCTGATCGCTTCTATGGCGACCCACCAGATGCCCATCACCCCTGGGCGGTGCATGACGAGAATCGCCCGCAGCCACCACGAGTCGAGCCCGGCACCTTCAGCACTCAGGAAAAACAGGGCACTCCCCCATCCGATGCAATTGTCCTTTTTGATGGCGACAAAGCTGGATTGTCCAACTGGACATCATCGAAAGAGAAGAAGTGGGTAGTGACAGAGGAAGGTGCCCTGCGCTGCACTCCAGGTGCAGGTGAAATCAAAACCGTCGAGCAATTTGGCGACTGCCAGCTGCATATTGAATGGGCAGCACCAACCGAGGTAAAAGGCAACGGCCAGGGTCGCGGGAACAGCGGCATCTTTCTTACCGGTTCTACCGAGATTCAAGTGCTCGATAACTACGACAATCCGACCTATGCAGACGGCTTTGCGGGTTCAGTCTATGGCGTCAATCCACCCATGGCCAATCCGCTGCATAAGCCCGGCGAGTGGCAGGTTTATGACATTGTGTATCGTCGACCTGTTTATAAAGACGGTGAGGAAGTCGATCCGGGATATGTCACAGTCTTCATCAATGGCGTGCTCGTCCAGGATCATACTCCGCTGGAAGGCGGCGGTGGTCACAAAGGCCGCTCGAAGTCGAAACCCTTTCCAGAAAAGAGCAGCCTGCGCCTGCAAGACCACGGCAACACCGTGCAGTATCGCAACATCTGGTACCGTCCGCTTCCTCCACGGACGATCGAAGGCGGAACCAACGGCCGACTCAGCGAAGAAGCCGCCATGGCCAAGCGCAAAGAAATCGCCGCTTCTATCCGCGAAGATGCCGCTGAGAAGCGTGGCCGCGAGAAGCTGCTGCGTATGATGGAATCACTCTGCTACGAGCAGGATCCGGGAGCCCTGAAAGAAGTCACCGAAACAGCGGATCGCATTGCCGCCAGACTCAAGCAAGCCACTCCCGAACGCCTGTCCGAACGCAAAGGGAACCTCCTGCAAATGCGAAAAGCTTTCCGTTACATGCTGAAACACAAGCTACTGCCAGAAGACTTCGCAGCAGCGCCAGTGCTCGAGGAAGTCATCGAAGCGCAGGGATGGAACGAGAAGTAGTGAGATTGCGGAAGACTTAGCTTCGTCCGCGCTGTGCTTCAGTTAGGGAGGACAGCGCAAAGCATCCGTCAATCACGCGATCCTGGCAGGATCTTCAGCGTGATCTTCTCATCACCCCGCATGACGGTGATTTTGGTTTCCTGTCCGACTTTCATTGCGCCGAGAACGAAGGTGTAGTCGTAGATGTTCTCGATCGCTTTCCCTGCGAGTTCGATGATGACATCGCCTGCCTGGACTCCGGCTTTCGCGGCTGGGGCGCCAGCGGTGACTCCTGAGAGTTTGACGCCTTTCACGTCGCCCTGGGCATAGTCTGGAATGGTTCCGAGATAGACACGCAGTTGAGCGCGGTTCTCACGTTCTTCGGGTAGCTTGGCGACTTTGTATTCGGGCAAGGTGGTGCCGGTTGCGAGGCTTCGTGCGATGAGCCCCATGAACTTGGAGATATCACGGGCGCCTTCAAGATTGACCTTATCCACCGTGTCGCGGGGAGTGTGATAGTCTTCGTGCGCACCGGTAAACGCGCTGAGAATCGGCACTCCCTTCAAGTAAAACGAAGTAGCGTCTGTGGGAATGTAAGAGTCATTCTGAAGTGTGAGTGGCAGTCCGACTGGAACGTTGCGCTTCTCGATTTCCGGTGTCCAGTAGTCGCTCGATCCCACGCCCTGCAGCACAAGCGTCTTGTTGAGACGCCCGATCATATCAAGGTTCAGGCATGCCCCGAACATCAGGTTCAGCCGAGCGTTCTCATCACCAAAGAACCTGGCGGCTTCCTTGGTGAAATGTGAGGATCCCAGGAGACCGATTTCTTCGCCTGACCACGCGGCAAAGATGACATCGCGGGTGAGTTTCAGTTTTCCCGCAGCCTTCTGTGCTGCCAGATACTCTGCGATCTCCAGCATACCTGCGACTCCCGACGCGTTGTCGTCAGCACCTGCATGGATCTTCTGTTTCTCATCATCCCTGGCCAGTGAGCCCGTTCCAGCGTTGGGCCCCAGGTGATCGACGTGAGCCCCAATGATGATTGCAGGATTGTGCACATTGATCGGGCCAGCCGACAGGGTTGCCACCACATTGCGGCCAGTCTTTTTCTCGTGCTGAATATCGATGGTAGCAGCAAGCTTCTTCTCGCCCACGGGAAAACCGGAAGTCATCTCACCGGTATCCAATTGATCCTGCAGAGCCTTGAGATTCTTGCCAGCGGCAGCAAGGAGACTTTCAGCCTGGGCATTCGTGATCGAAATGGCAGCGATGCCAGAGCCAGCCATTGAGGCATCGAATCCGAGCGGCACCAGCTCGCTCTTTACCTGCGCGTTCGGGCCACTGACAACGATGATCCCGCGCGCAAATTTCTGCCGGGCCGTCATCGCTTTGTAACGAAGGCTTGAATGCCGCGCGAACCGCTGGCGTTGTTCTGGAGTGAGGCCCTCTGGGATGTAACGGAACATCATTACCCACTTTCCCTTCACATCCAGATGCACGTAGGAAGAGTACATCTCCAGCTTTTCGCCGGATTCTGTCGTGCCTTCCGGGATGTCCAGCCCGTAGCCGGCGAAGACGATTTCCGAGGGCTCGATCTCACCCGTTCTTGAAAACGACAGAGGTCGCCAGGAATCAGCTGGCAGGATTTCATCGTCACCCAGACGAAGCCGATTAGCAGGACCAAGGTCGACCCCTGCGGTGAATTCAAAAGGATCAAAGTAAGTGCCATCATTGCCCGCTGGATCGAGACCAAACTTTGCGAACATTCCCGCGACATACTCGGTGGCCAGCCGCTCGCCTTCGGTGCCTGTCAGCCTTCCCTGTAACTCCTCCGATGCCAGGTAAGTGATGTGCTTCAAGATATCGTCGCCGGAGAAAGCCGCTTCAGTGTCGGGAAGGCTCGCGTTTGCGGTCATCTCTGCATCAGCGCTTGCGGCAAGCAGTTCAAGGGCAGCCTGATGGTTCCAGTCCGCAAAGAAGATCTGCGAAGTCTTGTTGGAAGTGCGATTTGATGTCCAGGTAAGCTTCCCGCCATCTGGCGAAAAAGCAGGTAAACCATCAAAGCCATCGGTGGTCGTCACCCTCACGGGTTCTTTTCGGCCCTCGGAATCAACCAGATAAAGCTCAAAGTTAGCGAAGCCATTCAGATTCGTCGCAAAGATCAAGTATTCGCCAGACGGATGAAAATAAGGTGCCCACGACATCGCGCCCAGGTGCGTCAACTGGCGCTGACTGGAACCATCGACATTCATCGTCCAGATCTCAGCCAGATCACCCTTTTCATTAAACCGTCGCCAGCAGATTTTCGCGCCATCGGCACTAAAGAAGGGGCCGCCATCGTAGCCCTTAACATCCGTCAGCCGTTTCACCTCTGAGCCATCTGCCCGCATGAGGTAGATGTCCATCAGGAAGGATTTGTCGAGCTTGAAACGGGCGGCGTCCGCATCACTCAAACTGTCGCTGTAAGCGTGGCGGTTCGAAGCAAAGGCGATCCACTGGCCATCCGGCGAGTAAGAGCCCTCCGCGTCGTATCCTTGTGTGTTTGTCAGGTTCCTTAAATTGGCACCATCAATGTCCGCTTCCCAGATGTCGTAGGTTTCGTCGTAGTCCCAGGAATATTTCTTCACAGTGCCTTCCAGCCGATCCTTTAGCTCCGCTTCCTGCTTGGCGGTGGCATCACTGTCAGCATGAGTAGAAGCGAACATCACCTTTTCACCGTCAGGATGAACCCAGGCACAGGTTGTCTTTCCAGATCCTGGCGAAACCCTTTCTGTGTCCCCAGTCTCCAGGTCCATCAGAAAGATCTGAAAGAATGGGTTCTCTTCGTCGCGCTCGCTTTGAAAGATGAGCTTTTTACCGTCAGCACTGAAGTACCCTTCACCGGCTCTTTTTCCAGCAAACGTCAATTGCCTGCTTCGTTGCAAAAGCAATGATTCGTGATCGGGTTTGGTCGTCGTTAGATCAGGCTCGTCAGCCTGGGCAGCGCATGCGAAGAGTGCCACTGCACTAACAGTAACACGAAAGACTGGGATGATTCGGAAAGTCATGGCAGAACAGTATACGCCGCAGGGGCTGGCTCAAGTCGGCTGAGACGATCAAGAATTCGACACATATTCCGCCAATTCAGCTAAACTGGCCCGATTCTCGCTAATAAGTGTCCGAATTCACCCGTTCTATCGGTAGAAATAATCCGCTTAGATCGTTGAAATATAAATACTTCCATAAAATTATCCAATTTCCGGCGAAACTATTGACATTTATCCGTAATTTTGATAATTTTGGGAATATCCAAGAAGATCTGGCGAATCTCGATTCATTAGTTCTACTAAATATTGAATGAATTGCCCGAGTGGGCGGTCATACATCTCCGAAACCAAAATAAAACAAACAATGAAAACCAAGAACAAAGAAGCCGTGCGAAAGCAGCTCCTCCGCGAGTACTTTCTCAATGCTTCCTTGATCGCCCTGCTGAAACAAGCAGGAGCTGAGACTGGCAAGATGCGCGCCATGGAGCGCCGAGAGGCAACTGCTGCCTGATCGATCGTATCAAACCATTCGACGTCTCCTCCTTCCCAAACAGGAAACGATCAAGTTAACAAGCCCGCGCCCTGGAGCGCAACCGACGGAGAGACGCCACCCGAGCACGGATGGCGTCTTTGCTTTTTCCGGGACTGGAGAGATTCAGGGTCACTGACTTCTGCGAGAAAGTTTTGACTACAAACGGACACCTAAAGTGGAATGGACAAGGAATGGCAGGAAGCATACTCTCTAAAGCTATGATCATCGGGGAATTCAAAATTCGACGTCATCGTAGCACTAGTGAGGAAGACAATTCTAACTTTCTGATTTTCGGTTGGATCATAGCTGCTTCCTACAAAATTGTCTCAGCAGTTCGTTCCTGTCTGCTCAAGCCCGTCTCAAATCTGGTTGTGGTCCGTTCAAATCAAACTCATGATTTGTGCATTACCGTAGATGGGATCAAAGTGTTTGACTCGTCTTTCCATCAAATTGAAGAACTAAGAGTAGAATCGAATTCGATTGCGATCTACTTTCGAGACAAGGAAGAGCCAGCTCTGTTTTCAATCGCGAAGAATCATCTCCAGCAGCCAGAGCAGTGGGGCAAGTTGACTGAGTGCTTTTCGTCAATGGCGAAAATGTGAGAGACATCGTCTAGATCTTTAAGAGTTCACTTCCCGGCTAAAAAAAGACCGTCAAGGTGAACGGTCACCCATTAAGGCGGGTGACGAATCGAAAGGCTTGGTGAGAGCCGTCACTCCTGTATACTGGAGGGCCCCACCCATGAACATCCCTTTTCCCAGGCGGTATCCGCTCCTATCCGTGTCCCTGTTCTTAGTTGCCTTCGCGGTGTGCAGCGAGATTCAAGCCCAGGTGTTTGTGATCTCCGAGTTCAGTGCTGACAGCAACCGGGAGACGAAATCGAATGGCGAACCTGAAGAGGGAACGTTTCCTGACGAGGACGGAGAGTTTTCTGACTGGATTGAGGTACACAATGTCACCAATGAATCGCAGTCGTTGAATGGTTGGTCGCTGACTGATGATTCGAGCGCTCTTACAAAGTGGTTGTTTCCTGGGATCGATGTTCCACCGCTCGGATACGTAGTTGTCTTTGCGTCCGGCAAGGATCGCAGCGATGCGGAGGGCGAGCTGCACACCAATTTTCGCATCAGTGCTGATGGGGAATATCTGGCCCTTGTGGAACCCGACAAAAGCACCATTGCCACCAGTTTTGACTCAGTGTTTCCTCCACAGGCAGAGGGAGTGACTTACGGTCGAGGCACTTTGTCGATTCCTATACGCACCACTTTCCTTGGCGATGGCGCTGACTGCACCTGGCTGGTGCCGATCGAGTCGACGCCAACAGACTGGTATGATACCACTTTTGATGATCGTTCATGGACACCGGCGAAAACGGCCATCGGTTTTGAATCGAATGCTGATTTGGTGGCATTGATAGGAGAAGGTGGCGATGTTCGCAATGCGATGCGCGCGATCAACGGTTCGATCTACATTCGCATTCCGTTTGAGATCGTCGAGCCAGCTGCTGTCACATCGATGCTTCTGAGCATGCAGTTCGATGATGGATTCGTCGCTTATCTGAATGGTCAACGGGTGGCTGCGGTTAACGCTCCCGAGGAGCTGACCTGGAATGCAGAAGCTACGGACGCTCGCAGTGGCGTGGAGGAGCAAGCCACGGAAGAATTTGCGATCGATTTTCAAGGCAAGCTAGGGCCAGGAACGAACATCCTCGCCATACATGGATTGAACGGCTCGGCCGGTGGTTCGGATTTGATGCAGCGACCAGGATTGAGTGGAGAGTTAGTCGATCTGAATCTGCCGATGCAGATTGGTTATCTCGAATCGCCAACGCCAGGCCTGCCGAATGCTCCTTTGCGCTACTCGGGCTTTACCGAGCCGGTAGAATTCGACAAAGATCGCGGGTTTTACGCGGCACCGTTTTCTGTAAGCTTGAATACGCCGACCGATGGGGCAGTCATTCGATTTTCCACCGATGGCTCAGATCCGACGATCACGGGGCAGATTTACGAGAACCCGATTGAGGTGGCGAGAACGACAGTGATCAGTGCTGTCGCTTCGACACCCGGCGCCCGTCCTTCGACGTTGGTTTCGCACACCTATGTTTTCCTCGATGATGCGATCCATCAACCGGACGAGCCCGAAGGGTTTCCTTCGCGATGGGGAACGCGATCACCAGACTACGAGATGGATCCAGAGATCGTGGGGGGCACATACACCGAAGAGGAGGTCAAAGAATCCCTGCTGGCGTTTCCCAGCATCGCGCTGACTACGGACAACGATAACCTGTTCGATCGGGAGATCGGTATTTATGCCAATAGCCAGGCGAGGGGTGATCAGTGGGAACGTCCCGCTTCGGTTGAGTTCTTTGGGTTCGAGCACGGCGAGAATATACAAGTCACTGCTGGCCTGCGCATGCAGGGAAATGCCAGTCGTAGCCCTAACAGGGTAAAACACAATATGCGGATTGTTTTCCGCCAGCAGTACGGGCCGGCGAAGTTGAACTTCCGGGTGTTCGAGGGCACCGACGTCGAAACGTTTAACAGTATCAACCTGCGCAGCAGCAACGGTGACTCGTGGATTAATCCGGGGGTGAGAACCCGTGGCCTCTACATTCGCGACCAGTGGCACCGGGAGGTTCAACGCCGGATGCATCAACCGAATCAGCCACAAGAATACGCGCACCTTTATATCAATGGCCTCTACTGGGGGCTCTACCACATTTTTGAGCGCTTCGAAGCACCGATGCTGGCAGAGCATTTCGGTGGCGACCCGGAAGACTGGGATGCGCTGCAGGACACGCCATCATTTCAGCCAATTGTCATCGATGGCGACGATGACGCCTATCGGGAAGCGCATACCTTGTCCCGCAATGCAGCTGATCCAGAGGTCTACGAACAGCTCACGAAACTAGTCGATGTGGACAATCTCATCGACTACCTGCTGCTCAATTTTTACAGCGCCAACCAGGACTGGGATCACAAAAACATGCGTTATGGTCGCCGCCGATCTCCTGTTGAAGGTGCGGCCGGGAACGGCTTCCTGTTCTTTGCCTGGGATTCAGAACGCCACGGACTAAATGGTCTCAGTTCTCAAGTAGTCACTGCGGATGTCACAACAAAGAACACCCCGCTCGGCCCCACCTTTCTCAACAACAACCTGATTGATCACCCAGAGTACAAACTGCGCTTCGCAGATCGCGTGCACAAACACCTGCTGCATGGAGGTGAGTTGACGCCTGACAAAGTGTCAGATTCCTGGAACGATTTTGGCGACATCGTTTACACCGGATTGATAGGTGAATCTGCCAGATGGGGTGACTTGCATACATCGAGACCTGAAGTGCGAGAAGGCAACTGGCAGCGCCAGATGGATCGTGAGAACGAAACCTGGATCCCCCGCCGGACGGAGATTCTGCTCGATCAACTCGAGCGCCGGAGGTTTTATTCTCAGGACACTTTGTATCCAGTGTTTTCCCCATTCGGAGGTGTCGTGACTGTGGACAGTGAAGTGACCATCTCGGTCGGACGGCTTGAGGACGGTGCAGAATTTTCAGGGACGATTTATTACACGCTCGATGGAAACGACCCACGTCTAATGGGTGGTGAGGTTTATCCTGAAGCACTGATCTACGACCCTGCCAACCCACCTAAGATTACGCATTCCAGTCTATTGATGAGCCGATTGCTCGACGGTGAAGAGTGGTCGCCCGTGAGCGAGGCCCTTTTCCACCTTGCCGATCTTTCCGTGGCTGGCGATCTCATCGTTTCCGAGATCAGCTCGGAACCCATGTCCGACTCCGATGTGGAGTTCGTCGAAGTTCGCAATGTCACCGATCGAATGCTGGATCTCTCAGGCATTCAGTTTACAGATGGCATTGAAGCGACAGTGGCTCCCCAGGATCAGGTGCTGCTCGATAGTAACGGGACAGCACTCTTCGTGGCGAACACGTCCGATTTCCTCACACGGTATCCCAACGTTTCGGCGTCATCGGTGATCGCTGAGTTCACCGGCAAGCTTGCGCGCTCCGGTGAGCGCCTGACATTGCGCGATCAGTTTGGCGAGATCATCTCCACCTTTACTTTCCGTAAAAACGACAAGTGGCCCGGCACCTCAGACTCTGGGCAAACGCTGGAATTCAAGGGAAGTGCTGGATCCCATCCGGAAAATGCGCTTCTCTGGCAACTCAGCAGCTCTCCCGGCGGCACGCCCGGTGAATCCGCACCAGGGTCCAGTGGACTGGCAGATTGGCTGGTGTCCAGAGGTCTTGCGGATGCCGCGCAAATTGTTCCCGTGTCCAGTCTTCCGGCATTACTCTACTACGCACTTGGTCAGGATGATCTGACAAAGTCTCTGGCAGACCGCCTGCCTGAGCTGACGACCAACACTGAAGACGATCTGACGCTTCGTTACACCCGCAGATCGAATACACCTGACTTAACTTACGAGTTCGAACAGTCCGGTGACCTGCAAACATGGTCTTCGGAATTTCAACCCGATCCGGTATCCATTCAGCCCACGGGAGATGGTAGTGAGATCGTCACCGTTCGAGTGCCCAGGACAGAGGGCAGCCGATTCTGGAGACTGGCACTTCGTGAACAATAAGCTGCCAGAAGCCGACAGATGCTGCTGTTCGGGAGGCTCTTCTCAACCAACTGAATAGAATGGCCGAGCTGTATGATTCCATTGGAAAAACCTACGCGACAACGCGTGAGGCAGATCACCGGATCACTGAGCGATTGGTGAGCTTGTTAGGATTACCCTCAGGCTCCGCCATTCTGGACGTTGGGGCAGGAACTGGGAATTACAGCCGGGAGCTCGCCGCGTACGGCTATGAGGTGACGGCGCTTGAACCCTCGGAGATCATGCGTGAGCAGGGGAAACAGCACCCCCGATTAACGTGGAGAAAAGGCGCTGCGGAACATTTACCCTTTGCCGATCAGGCATTCGACGGGGTTGTGATGACACTTTGCATGCACCACTTTGACGACTGGCGGCAGTCAGTTCGCGAGGCCAGGCGAGTGGTGGGCCCGGGGCCTCTGGTAATATTGACATTCGATCCAGAGCGGGATGCAGACTTCTGGTTGTTCGACTACTTTCCCTGTTTTCGGGCGAAGGATTCTGAGTGTTTCCCGAAGATGGAAGAATTTCGCCGTTTGGGTGAAGAGCATAAAATCACCTGCGAAGTTGAACCGTTTCTGCTTCCTCCAGATTTGAGGGATCACTTTGCTGCCGCCGGATGGGCACGGCCGGAGATCTATCTCGAAGAGAATTATCGCGCCGGTATTTCGTCCTTTGCAAAAGCATCTGAAGAGAACGTGCAACGAGGGCTCACGAGCCTCGCAGAGGATCTGGAATCAGGTGAGTGGGACAAGCGCTACAGCGCGAATCGATCCGCTACCGCACTCGATGTCGGCTACGTGTTTGTTACGATACGATGACTTCGCGCAGCTGATCGAGATAACCTGGCACGGCTTTGTAAGGATCCTCTTTCGCCTCGTATTCGAGAACCACGAATCCTTGATAGTTCGCATCTCGCAGGATGTTTCCCAGTCGGGGAAGATCAGCCGCGAGTGCTGATTTAGCGCCACGCGGTTTCATTTCGACCTTCACCTGCACGTTGACTGCCCACGGCGCCACTTTGGCGAGATCCGCATAAGGATCTGCGGTGTGGAAATTTCCTGTATCAAGATTCACGCCAAGCCAGGGGCTTTTGACACCTTGAACGATTTCCAGCATGCCTTCGACTTCTGCAACGATACCACCGTGGTTTTCCAGACCGAGGAAGATGCCTTTGGTTGCCGCGTAGTCACAACATTCTTCCAGGCTGCTAATGCAATTCTTGATCGCCTGCGCATGTTCGACGCCCTTTGGCGCTCCAGCAAAAACGCGAATATGCGGCGCGCCGAGAACCGCTGCGTGATCGATCCAGTGTTTCACATCGGCGATCTGCTGATCGAGCTCTGCGCCTTTCGGCAGCGCAAAATTATTGCCCACGGCAGTCCCACTAACAGAGACCCCACGTAAAAAAGCATGGCGCTTGAGCCCGATGAAGTAAGTGTCATCAGCGTCGTCTGGAAAGTAGTAGCTGGTCAATTCAGCGCCGTCCAGACCGTGATCGGCGCAGTAGTCGATGAACTTTGCCATGTCCAGTTTCTCCGGATCTTTGAAGAAATCGCGAAAGGAATAGGCTGCAAGACTCAGCCGCATGGAGGCTTTTCCTGCACGTTTCGGCGGTTCGACAGCCGCGGTTTCCCTCGGAGAAAATGCCGCGAGCGCAGCGGCGCTGGCTGCAGTGAGGTTCAAAAACTGACGGCGACTGGAAGTGACGGAGCTGGGATTCATGCCGCGAGTGTCAGGCATGATCTGCTCCGCGGTCAATAGCGATCACGCCGGGCGCAACGTATCGCTGGTGGAGCACTCCGTTTTGCAAAAGCGGCCATTCTGTTGCTCGCAGCCTTCGCAAATGAAGAACTGGGCATTGCAGGCCGTATTGCGGCAGTTGACGTAGCGCTCGACGGGTTGCTGACAGTAGACGCAACGGCTGACAATGGTTCGGTCCTCGGAGCGATTGACCTCAACCCCTATGCGCTGATCGAACACGTAACACTGGCCCTCGAAGTGTTGTCCGCGAGCCGTCTCGTCTTTGCCGTAGTTGATGATTCCACCATGCAGCTGCGAGACATTCTTAAATCCCTCACGCACCAGAAAGCCGGACAGCTTCTCACAACGGATGCCGCCGGTGCAGTAAGTCAGAATCTTGCGATCCTTCAGATCGGCCATGTTATCACGAATCCACTGCGGAAAATCACGGAAGTTATCGACGTCCGGGCACACCGCCCCGCGAAATCTTCCCAGCTTGGTTTCATAGTTATTGCGTCCATCCAGCACGATGGCGTCACCTTCTTCCAGGGCAGTTTTCCATTCCTCAGGGGTCAAGCGTTTGCCGGTGATTTCATTGGGATCAATGTCAGCATTCTCTGCCTCCTGAAGCCCCAGGGTGACGACCTCATCACGCACCTTGATCGACAATTTTGGAAAAACGTGATCATCGGCAGGATCGACTTTAAACTCGATTCCTTGCAGAAGTGGATCCGCGCACATGACGCGCATGTACTCCTCGGTAGCTTCGCGCAAACCCGAAACCGTGCCATTGATACCCTCGGCCGCGATCAGAATTCGGCCGCGGAGCTCCAGTCTGGTGCACAATTCACGATGCGAAGCCGCAAATGCTTCTGGATCCGGGATAGGAGAATAACGGTAGTAGAGAAGAACCTGAAAAACGCTGTCTTGAGGCATAAAAAACGATTGAATATTCGGCAGTTGCGGGACGTCGAATCTACACGACATTTAAATCACTCGCTGGGAAACTTCATTCCACGGCGGGAAAATCAAAAAACCAATGAAAAAAGGAATCCTCATCTTTGCAACAGCAGGATTGCTCCTTTCCGGAGTTTCCTGCGGACCTAACACTCAAACTGGTGCCGTTCTCGGCGGACTGGGCGGTGCCGCTGTCGGCGGTGTCATCGGTAACCAATCTGGACGTGGCCTGGAAGGCGCTGCCATCGGCGGCGCACTGGGAGCTGGCTCTGGCGCCCTGATCGGCAATGCTCAGGACCAACGCAACCAGCAGCGTTACTATGACGAGCGCCGTCGCTACTAGCACTGCACTGGTCAGTTACTGAAACCAACTTAACGTGAGAGCCCGGTTTGGAACATCCCAGCCGGGCTCTTGTTCGTAATCGGTAGGGCATCCCCGCGCCGTGACATGTTGAACGCTCACTTCAGATTTCTCTTTCCCCTGTTGCTGTTGTTGGTCTCAACTGCCGCTAATCTCTTCGCACAAGAGGAGGGATGGAAAAGAGCACTGCCTGGAAAAGTTTACACTTTCCCACGCGATCACTTCGATCATCCGGATTTCAAGACGGAGTGGTGGTACTTCACGGGGCATCTCCGCGAGCAGGGAGGCGATGGCCGCGAGTTCGGTTTCCAGGTAACGTTCTTCCGGCAGGGCAGTCGCCCACCTGGCGAAAGAGCAGAGGTCGAATCTCGCTACGTGCGTGATCACTTCTATTTCGGCCACTTTGCGGTCAGTGACCTGACAGATAAACGATTTTTCTACACGCAAGAGATCAGCCGAGGAGCCTACGACGAAGCGGGCACAGTCAGTGAAGGAACCGTGGGAGATCGCATCGTTTGGTTGAACGACTGGAGCCTGACATTGCAAGAAAATGACAGCTTCCGCAGCATAACGACCAACGCGAAGGACGGCGTTATCCTTGACCTGAATCTAACGCCGCAAAAGCCATTCGTCTTTCATGGCAAGGATGGTGCCAGTCAGAAGGCGGCAGGCGTCGGCAATGCTTCGCACTACTATTCCTGTAGTCGCATGCTGCCCTCAGGCACACTGACGATTGACGGCAAAGCGATTTCCGTGACGGGCGAGGCGTGGCTGGATCGGGAATGGGCGACCAACCAGCTGGCCAAGGATCAGGTGGGGTGGGATTGGTTCTCTTTGCAGCTGAAGGATGGATCTGAGCTGATGATTTACCAGCTGCGTAAGAAGGATGGCAGTGCCGATCCAGTTTCCAGTGGCACGTGGATTGCCGCAGATGGAACATCGACGCACCTGACTTCGAAGGAGTTTACCCTGAGCCCGCAGAGTTCTGGTGTGTGGAAAAGTGAGGACTCGGGAGCCGACTATCCGCTACGTTGGCAGATCACGGTGCCGTCACTGGAAATCGATATCATGAGTTCTGAGATCATGCAGGAACAGGAGCTTTACCTGCCGCCACTCACTTACTGGGAGGGAGCCGTCAAAGTTATCGGCACCCATCAGGGACAGGGATACATGGAGCTTACCGGCTACGGCGGCACGATCAGCCCGCTTTCCGGAAGCCGCTGACGGGTCATCTATCGCAGGTCGAGAAGAATCTTGCCGCTTCTGCTGGAGCGCTGGGCGTCGACCAGGGCATCGGTGATTTGTGCGAGCGGGTAGGTTTTTTCCACTGGTAGATGCAGCCGTCCCGCAGTCATGTGCCCTGATAGTTCAGCGAAAAGCGTTTCGCGCTCTGCCACAGGCAGGACGTCCATCCATTTCGTGACCCACAGCCCGTGCAGTTGGAGCCGCTTAAAGATGAGGAACTTGTTAGGGACTTTGAGGCTCTTGCGACTCATCGCGCCGTAGGTGACGTGGGTTCCCTCTTCGCCTAACAGATCCATCAATCGCAACGCGCTGTCGCCTCCCACTGCATTGCTCGCCAGACGGGGAGTTGCCCCATCGAGCGCTTCTCGAGCGTTTTTCACAAAGTCCGCATCATCGATACAGACGATATCTGCACCGTGAGCACGGCAGATCGCCGCCGCGGCCTCGCTTCGCACGGCATTGATGGTGCGCAGTCCCAACGCCTTAGCCAGCTGGATAAGTGCCAGGCCAACACCGGAATTCGCCGCATTCTGCGCCACCCAGTCACCGGGCTTCAACTCCACATATCCAGTCAGCAATCGCCACGCCGTGGGGGGATTCACTCGTAACATGGATGCCTGTGTGCCATCCAGATCATTGGGCACCCGCACCAAGTGACTCTGTGGAACGTGGACGACTTCACTCCATGCGCCAATGTGGTTAAACAAGATCACCCTGTCACCAGCCGCCAGTCCAGAAACGCCATCGCCGATTTCGGTTACCCGTCCACAGCCTTCCATGCCGGGCGTGGCTGGAAGCGTTGCTTGGACTCCATAGTTGCCCTGCAGGTAGTTGATGTCCGCTGGATTGACAGGAGCAAATTCCATCCGCACTCGCACCTCGCCACTTTGCAATGGAGATTCTTGCGCTGCGTGGACAGCCACCACTTCTTGAGGAGTGCCTACAGCTGAGAATTCGATACGTTGAAACGTAGACATATGGGAAAAAGGTAGACCAAGTCCTCATCCGAGCCCCATACTTTTCTCTGACATCTCGCCTAACGCTTTAAAGGCTGAGACGTTTCCCGCTTTGAAGAATGATATTCCGCCATACGACCAGGAGATTTGAGAAGGGAATGCTGCGCATCATTGCGGCTGTCGTCGGCTTGCAGGCGATAGTGGCAGGAGCACAGATCTGGCCGAAGCACTACAATGCACCTGCTGCGGCCTGGGTGGAAGGAAGCTATGCGGGAGGGTTCGCGTATCACAGTAAGTCCTATGCCATCCTCAGCAGCGAGAAGATCGCGGCAGGACGAATCAATGAAATGGCGACCGTCGCCGAGTCCGTGCGCGGGGTGCTGAGGCAGTTTCCCCTTGAGCTCCTTCCCGACCGTGGATCAGAAGAAGCCGCGCCGCGCCGCGATGTGATACGGCTCTTTTCGACTCACAAGAGCTATCTGGAAGCGGGTGGGCCAGGAGGTTCCAGTGGTTTCTACAATGCACGCAGCCGTGAAGTCATTGTCAGTCTCGAGTATTTGATCGAGCGAAAGGGACACCGTTCGAACCTCGAGCCCCGGCAACGCTATCGACTGCTCGTGCATGAACTCGTTCACCAGGCCATGGCAGAGAACGCCGTGCTGCTGCCACTTTGGCTGTCAGAAGGAATCGCAGAATACCTGTCCGCTGCCCAGTTCGCGCCCGGGCGTTATCGATTCAACGAGATTCACCGCGATACCATCAATCACATGCGCACCGTCTGGCTTCACGATCGTCGCAACGCCATTACGATACCAACGGTTGAGTCACTGGTGAAACTGGATACCCGTGCCTGGACGACAGACAATCGGAAGAACAAGAAGAACGCCTATGCAAAATATGCAGCATCACTGTTGCTGACCCACTACTTCATGGAGCTCGCAGCGCGCGATCGCGGAGGACTGCGCGAGTTCCTGGCTGACTCAAAAGAGAAAGTAGATGCTGCCCGTTCGCATCGCACAAGGCGCCGCTACGGAAGAATGCCCGCATTCGATCAGACTCCCCTGTGGAAAGATCGCCCGGTAGAATTGGTGCAGCAGCAGCTTAAAACCTTTTGGAATGGAAAGGGGCTCAAACTAACATTCACACCACTGCGCCCATTGGAAAAGAATGCTGAAGACAAGCCTGGTGGTAGAGAGGTTCCATTCTCTGAATGGCGTTAAGTCATAGGGCATTAACTTAACGACAATTATAACCAGGCTCGCTTTCCTTTTCTGATTCTTCAGTCGGACAGTTCACATACTGTATTCGTCGAAAACCAGTAACACATTGCTGAGACAATGTAACCTTTTTGATGTGGAAGAGGGTGATGTCAGCGTCCAACGGCAGAAACTGGGAGATATCCGGACAGCCCTCGTTTTCGGCTAACACCATTAAAATGGCTCTGAAACTTTTGCCACTAACAACCATAGGTAACCATTCAGGAGGGTGCTGATTGAAAAAAGTGAATGGAAGAGAATTTTCTTCTGGACCTATAGAAATTATAGCGCTTTAAGTGCGATGTGCCCATCGAAGGAGTAGACCGTAAAAAACTCGAAGCGCTTGCAGCAGCCGGTGCGAACGTCACGATTGCTGCGGTGGATTTGTTGGGTGTGATTGTAAGGATCGAGCAACTTGAGGAGAAGATAGCGGCTCTGGAAAGTAATAGTCGCAACAGCAGTAAACCTCCGTCCTCCGACCGGCACAATCCCAACAAACCGCAGAGCAAAACCGATGGCAAGAAGGGCAAGCGTAAGCGCAAGCCCGGAGCTCAGAAAGGCCACCAGGGAAAGACTCTCAAGCAAGTGACCGATCCCGATTACGTTGAAAATCACAAACTCGACCGGCGCAGCGGAAAATGCCACCACTGTCAGGGAAGCCTGCGGGCTGCCGAAAGCACAGGCTTCGAAAAGCGCCAGGTTTTCGATCTTCCAGAAAAGATCACCGTCGAAGTCACCGAGCATCGTGCCGAGACCGGCATCTGCCCTTGTTGCAATAAGAAGGTCAAAGCGTCGTTTCCAGAGAAGGTCACCGCTCCGGTGCAGTATGGCGAGCGCATCCAGACACTGGCAATCTATCTTCACACCTATCAGCTATTGCCTTGCGAACGTCTCGGTGAATTTTTTAGCGACATCTTCGACTGCTCACTTTGCCCCGGAACCGTTTGCTCCATGCTCAAAAAAGGCGGAGCGCGCGCCGGACCCATTTACGAAGCAATCAAGTCCACCATTATCCAATCCGTGTTTATACATAGCGATGAAACAGGCCTGAGCATTAGCGGAAAACTCCACTGGTTGCACACTGCATCCACGCCCAAGTTCGTCTATCTGCACATCGACGAACACCGTGGCGAGGCGGCGCTGCGCGCCATGGGAATTCTGGAAGGATTTGAAGGCTGGGTCGTTCACGATTTCCTCTCAGCCTATTATCGCATCGATGGGCTCAAGCATGCCTTGTGCAACGCGCACCTGCTGCGTGACCTCATCTGCGTGCACGAAGACCATGGGCAACCGTGGGCTGCCGACATGATAGAGTTACTACTTGAGGCGAAAAAGCTCAAAGATCGCGAGCTGTCTGGTGGTCGCCCCATAGGGCCCAAGACCGTGAAGCGCCTGCACGAAAGCTATCTGGAAATCCTCAGAGCCGGCTACGCAATTAACCCCGAACCCGAGCGCCGCCCCGGGCAGCGAGGACGGCTCAAGCGTGGCAAACCGCTCAACCTGCTCATGCGCCTGGACGATCGCAGCGACGAAGTGATGGCGTTTCTGGTGCATGCCGAAGTGCCTTTCGACAACAACGAAGCCGAGCGCGATCTGCGCATGATGAAAGTCAAACAGAAGATCAGCGGCTGCTTCCGCAATATCGATCACGCCACAGCATTCGCCAAGTTGCGCTCCATCATTGCCTCCGCCAAAAAGCAGGCCATCAACGTGCTCGAAATCCTCACTCTAACACTCAACGATTCCAAAAAAGCTCAACAACAGCTGATAGGCACCTGAATGGTTACAACCATAGAGAGTATTCGATCAGAACTAATCTAGATCCCTTCCTTAACCTATTCTCCGTCCCTCACTTAATATGTGTTCCGCCACTAACTTTCATATGAATTTTATTTCCGTTTTCTCTGACGTGTGCACGATGCACTTCCAGCCTCAGAGATAGACGCGCGACTGGACAGATTGTAAAAATGGTCAGATGTTCACAGAGTGAATATCCGTGTTTTTCCTGGTATGTCATTGCAATGGGCACTTTCCGCTTGGAGCAAGCTTTCGACAGTGCGATACGTGCCCAGCCGCAGTATGTTTTCACGGTCCGGATTCTGTCTCTTTGCAGCGGCTGGGATTTGGATGATTTTCGCAAGTTCCCCGACAGCCATGGGGCAACGCATCAATGGAGACTCTGATGGAACCCTTGCGGGGCCAGCACAGGACTCTTTTGGCGGACGCTTCGGCATCAGCATATCTTACGCCGGAGACGTGAACCAGGATGGCTTCGACGATCTGCTGATTGGGGACACTGATTTCAGGGAAGGCAGCGGAGGCGCGCACCTTGTAATGGGATCAACCTCGGGGCTTTCCGGAGAGCCATCCGATTCAGCGCAGGAAGCCATTTTCACTTTATCTGAAGATGCCAGCGGCGGTGGTGCCGCTAACGTTTCGGGAGTCGGTGCTACCATCACCGGAGTGGGTGATATCAACAATGATCAAATCGACGATTTCTTTGTCGGATCCCCATGGCGCCGTGTCGACATCGATACCTCTGGAGGGTTGAACAACGAAGGAGAAGACTTTCCCATCGGTGGCGGCCACATTGTTTACGGGAGACCAGGTGGGTTTTCAGGCACCCTCGATTTAAGGGACTTGGCCAATGGTACAGGTGGATTTGAGATTCTGGGGCGTGACCTGTTCGGACGCCTGGGTCGTTCCGCGACTGCTGCAGGAGACTTCAATGGTGATGGCATTGATGACTTTGCCGTGAGTGCCCCAAGAGCCGGTCAGCAATCGAAACGGGACAGTGGCGAGGTGTATGTCATCTTTGGTCGCAACGGTGGCTATACCGATTCCTTCAGCCTGGGAACCATCAGCGGCACCGGAATCGATGTGGACAAACTCGATGGCCACAATGGCTTCGTAATCGCTGGTCATGAAAGCGATCAGTACCTGGGTGCTTCGATCAGCGGGATCGGCGACTTCAATCGCGACGGCTTTGATGATCTGGCGATCACGTCACCTTCGTCATCCAGGTTCGTAGTAGCCGGTATGACGCCCCGCGTCGGGGCGGTCTACGTGGTGTTCGGATCGGGCAATGGATACGCCGGCGAGCTTGATCTCACATCTTTAGATGGAACGAATGGGTTCGCAGTGTTCGACCATTTTTCTGAAGACAACGATGGGCAAATCGCTGGGATTGGCGACTTTAACGACGATGGATTTGACGACTTCGCTGTCGCTGCAAAAGGCATTATTGTTTCCGCAAAGATCGTCCTGGGTTCCGACAATCCCTTTCCGGCAATGCTCGCTTCCAATGAACTTGGCGAACGCGCCAAACCTGTCCCTGGAAATCCTACACGGCTCGCATGGGCTGGGGACGTAAACGGCGACGATTACGATGACTTCCTGACCGGCAGCATTTCGATTACCAGCCGTTCGTTTGGCATCGTCTATGGAACAAGAGCTCCAGTTCCAACCCGGCAGACGTTTCGGCCCGAAGACAGTTCGGCCCGATCGGGCTACAGCCTGGCGGGTGGAGGCGATTTCAACGGTGACGGAATTCCCGATGTTTTCTCCGGCGGGCCAATGACGGAGCGCGGCTCCAGCGGTGCCGTCACCAGTGTGCAGGGCACTGACAGTATCACACCCGCTTACCGCGAATGGATCTCCAAATTCTATCCCGGCGTCACCGACCGCTCTATTATCGCTCCCGCTAGGGATGCAAATGGGGACGGCCTCTCGAACGGATTCACTTACCTCGTTGACGGCGACCCTAGCCAGTTCACACCAGGCTCTGTACTTGAATTTCGTGAGAGCAACGGATCACTGGTCACCAGCTATCGGCGCAGCGACAGAGCCGCAGAGATCATTTCATCGTGGGTCGAAACTTCCAACGATCTCAATTTCTGGATTCCAACATCAGATCAATTCTTTGGTATCACAGTTCAGGAGGAAGATGACTTCTACGGGCCCGGTATTGATCGCGTTAGCGTGACGATTCCTCCTACTTTTTTCGCTGAAGTATTTGCCACTGAACCTGGTAGTCAGATTTATTCCCGCCTGCAAGTCGCCGTGCCCTGATCAGCGGCGACGTAGTTTTTTGGTGATCATAGCTGGCTCCGGGCGACTCAAGGCTAGCGTAGCCTTGGCACATGGAATGCTGAACACGCCGTCGTAAAGTCAACCGTCCTTCAGGTGGCAATCGGCAAGTCTACCAGGGGATCAATGTTCCGAGCTCTGGCCTCTGCTAGATACTGCAGGGCTCCAGTTTCTGATACGCTCTTTTCAACGCCCATACCCTTCGGCTTTTCTCCAAATTCCTCCAGGCGTCCTTCCGAAAAAATCTCTCCAGGGGTGTAACGATCGATTTTGGCTTCCTCAGAAGTAGGCAGAAACCAAAACGCCCGTCGTCCAGACGGGCTCAAACTAATGAACCAAAAACGATCCAGACCAATGAGAAAGACACACAAGACCATTCTGCCAGCGCTGAGCCTGCTGCTCGCTGGAACTCTTACGAACGCACATGCGTTCTTCGACCGCGAGAAAAACTTCGGAAACGATACCTGGGGAGCGCGCGTCACCGTTGCTGCAGGCGACAATTTTGACAAAGAAGAGGGCGAGTACACGCTCTCGGCCAAAGCAGACGCCCGCGCCCGCGCCTTTGGCGTCGAGAAATCGGTCGTCAGTGCCGAGGGCCGATTTATGGCGAACAAAAAGGCCCATACGACCGTCGATTGCCAACTGAAACTCGTCGGGCTCACCGTCTGGCAATATGAAAACGGCTTCGAAGGGAAGGTCACGTCGATCGGTGATTCCCGATTCATCAAAGAAGTCATTCTTGCAAAGACGGTGATTCCAGTTGGTCCCCTCCCTGTCACTGTAACGGTGGCTTCATCGCTCGAAGCGTATACCGAATTCGAAGCCGGCTTCGAAATCAGCGATGACGATGTTCTCGCCGACATGAATTGGGGCCCTGTCGTTGACGTTGCTGCCACGGCAACAGCCGAGCTCACTGTTCATCTGGCATCAGCTGGAATTGAAGGAACGCTGGGGCTGGTGCACCAGAAGCTCGCAGCTGGAACGTCCCTCTCGTTTGAAACCGGAGTGGGCCGTGTCTACCTGGAGCGCCGCATTCGTGGACTCAACGGGCGGATCGACCTTGTCGGAACACTTCGATACCCCGTACCTGTGGTGAAGTGGAAGCGGGTAAAAGTGTTGTGGAAGTGGGTTTCGGTTCCAAACGGAGTCCGCACGGTCTGGCGCACGAAGCGCTACCCACACACCATCGCCAGCTTCGCGCAGCCGGATACCATCGAAGTCCTCTGGGACAAAACTGCCCAGCTCTGGGACTAAGCCGACCTGACCTGACAGAAACCATCACCGGGGGCCCGGCCCATTGAGGTCGGGCCCCTTTTTCCTTTTCCATTCTTCCATCGATTCCACTGCTATGAAGACACGCGCACTCATTCTTTCACTATCCATCGCCATCGCCGCGAATGGGCTCTACTTCTTTCACGATCACTCAAAACACACCGCTGCTCAAGCAACGCTGCTCAACAACGCAACTGCCACCACCGATCAATCGAACACGCACCTGCCAACTTATCGGTGGCCGATTGGATCTGCCCAGCAATACCAGTTCAAGAACCACACACAGCTCGTCCAAGACAATCAGCCCGCTGCATCCGATCATGCCGGTGCGGTCAGCGTTAAGGGAACCCTCACAGCCAGGATTTTAAAGCGTCACGAAGGCGCCATTTATATGGGCCTGCAGTTGTCCCCTGCATCTGTTCTCGTTAGCGGAGAGCCATCTGAATCTTTGGAGTCACTGTTAGAAACGGCTGTTCCCATCGGTGTCTTCTTGCCTACAGGTAGATTGGTCAACCTCATCGTTCCTGACCAGCTTGAGAAGCGAGACGGCGACTTTCTTCGGCAGATCTTTGATATCGACATGGCGCTACCAGAGACAGCCACGGCTGAGCAGCAGTGGACATTGACTGAATCCGATGTAGCAGGAAGCTACGCAGCCCATTTTCGTCTCACTGAAAGCGGAGCCGTTACCAAGCGGAAATCAAAATACACCGAAATGGCTTCCGAAGGATACAAGATCTCGGTCGCGAAGTCGTCCTGGTCAGCAAAGATCAGCGAAGACTTCTGGCTGGAATCGCTAACCGGATCTGAAAGGCTTGATTACGATGCCGGAGAAGCTTGGAGCGGAACCTCGATTCTTACCGTCAACATGGAAAAGATCTTCAACGGAACGCCTGATCCAGAGTCCATTCTAATGACACTCGATACGACAGCTTCAATCGAAAACCTCATTGCCGAAGTATTCGTTCATGCCGAGGTCGCTCGACTTGGCGGTGGTGCCTGGGCAGAGGAGCAAAAGGAAGCGAAGCGCAAGAAATATCGCGGCATGCCGTTCAAACAGGTGAATGACAACCTCACTACTGCCTTCCGTGGTATGACGCAGCACGCCGACACCGTCGAGGCAATTCACGAGCTTCGCGATTGGATCCTTGCCAATCCTGAACAGGCGACGTCGATCACTCATGCGGTTCAAGGTCAACCATCTGATGGTCTCACCGCTCGAATGATCCATGCTCTTGAGCTCGCGGGGGAATTGCCTGAGGCCCAGGATGCGCTCGCGACAATCCTGACCGATACAACCAACACACAGGGTGTTCGCTTGCAAGCAGCCGTCGCCGCTGGAGGCATTCCACGTCTCGAAAGCGAAATGCTGGGAACCGCCCTCTGGCAATCTGCGTTCGCTAGCGAGTCTGACACCGCCGAGGCAATGGAAGTGGGCGATTCGAGCTTGCTCGCTCTGGGGATTCTCGCTGGCACAGACGACGAACTCTCCACTGCTCTTCATCAGGAACTCTCTACCTACTTGAGCACTCCTGACGTAAATTCGAGAGATACAGTCACCGCGATCCGAACTCTGCAAAATGCACAGAGCCAGGATGCCGCCACCTTGGAACGCATCGAAACCCTTACCAAAGACCACTCCGACGAAAGCGTCCGAGCAGCAGCAGTACGCTTCTTTGAACATCGAGATTCTCGCTATGAGAAACTTGCTGTAGAAGCTCTTCAAGATCCTGCAGAACGTGTGCAAGTGGCTGCCGTCCGCACCTTGAGCGCGGCTCCTGAAATGAGCTCCGCTTCCGTCAACGGACTGATTCAGGCGTTCGAAAACGAACAGACGCCAGCTACGGTTCGTAGCCAGATTGCCTACGCACTGGGAAAGATCAGCCAGCGACATCCTTCAGCTCAGGATTCCCTCAAGGGCCAACTCGCAACTGCATCGCCCAAACTACAGGAATCGATCAAAGCTGCTCTGGGCAAGTGATTCATTCGAGCGGTCAGCAACGCCCCTCTTTCTACAAGGAGCATTTCATTCAGCAGGAGTTGGTATCACGAGCTTCGAGAACGTCGGGGTGTTCGACACTGAAGGAGTGGCTGAATTCGGCCGCCTTGGCGAAATCCGGCGGGGTGGCGTCGAATGCCGTTTGCAAGGCAACAGGAAGCCTGCCAATCGCCTCCAATGCCAGGCCCCAGATCGCTTCCACGACGAGTGGATCAACTGCGTGGGTACTCGGTGTGGCGTCATTGATGCTCACCGCGGCCTTGAAGTTGCGCCGCACCGCCCGCTCGCCAAACTCCTCCAAGTATTCAAGATTTTTTCGAAAAGAGAGATCAGGCTCTAGCTCCAGAATGGATTGCAAGGAATCGATCAGGAATGGGACGTTAATCGGCGGGTGTTCAACGCTGAGGTTCCCCAGGCGGAGCCGAGCGGCAGACTCTGACGCATTGATTGAGCCAGCCTCGAACGGCGCACTGAATTGCTTCCAACGAACGACTCCTGAACCATCGGCGCGGACTGAGAGTATCCAATCGTCGAGTTGCGTGATGATTACGTCGCCCTCGGCAGCCTGGGGCGTCGTCTTCGAAGTAGGAGTGACTAACGCCTGCACAGTCCCATCCGGCACGGTCGACATTACTGTCTGCTCAGGCCGAGGTGCCGGGGCAGCTGTTGCATCGATTTCGGCAGGCTCCCGTCCTGTGATGGCAGGTGGACGTTTCGCAGCCATTGCACGTGCGTGATAAGTCCAGGAGCCGGGAACTGGATTGCGTCTGGATGGTATGGCTTCAATCACAGAGTCAAACAGTTCAATCGCACTGGATTTTGAGATCGATGTCTTGGTGTCTTGAACACCAAGCGTCTTGATTGTGACCTGGACATTGGTATCGGAAGCGCTCTCGGGATCATCAAGAAGTGTTACCAGCGAGTCAACATCGACCGTTTTGGGAGGAAGCCATTCGTCGAGTGTGTGGTGGCGCACCCGAGCGGCACCGGTGGCCCAAACCTCGATAGACCAGTTTCGGCTACTGTGCTCACCGAGTGGCAATGACTTGCCATAGCTGAAGAACAGCCGATCGAGTGTACCATTGAATCGCTCCAGAGCCGCCGCGCTTTCAGCTGACCTTGCCACGCAGAATCTCCAGCGATCATGTTCCCGGCCGTCGAATAGATAGTCGCCGTCCACGAGTATGGACAGCGGCTCACCTGATGCAGATCGGCGCAACACGACCACCTCTGCGTCAGAACTCTGCACGTAAAGTTCGAGTGATGACGACCAGGAGATTCTTACATTCGGATTCGCTGTGAGGGCAAGCTCGGTCAGCGCGTAACCAATCAGGAAATTGGTGAGAGACGGATCCCAATCGTACCAACCCGGTGCTGGATAATCGCCTAAAGGAGTGTTGTCCGGGAGATCATCCCAATGCTCGGCGAAATAGACCGGCGGATCGCTCCCATCGACGACTGTCGCCCAGCGGTACACACCTTGATTTTCAACCGCGAATTCTACCAGGCCCACTGCCGCCCCCTTCTGATCTGCGAGAGTCTCGGCGGGGAGCAGTACATTCTGGCTCGACATGGGGGCTCCGGGCCAGTGGCCCATGAACGCATAGAACCGGCGCAGCGGATTGGGGAGCTTCAGTTCCGCAAGCACTTCAGCAGGGACGCCATATTCGGGGGCACGCGCACCTAGCCAGTGTTCGATGAAGCGCTCAAACTCATCAAGGCGCTCGTCGGGCGAGCCGGAGATTAGATCGAAAGAATAGCTGGCCCTCTGCTGATGGGTTTTTCTCATCGACCCACAATGCCACAGGGACAAACAAATCACCGATCCAAAACTACCTGCCTTCAATGCCGTTTCGGTATTTCCTGCCGGGGAGGCGGCCATCGTAGATGGTGGTGCTGATGCCAGGCCAGGGGGATACCTGATTATCGTAAATCATAGCCGAAGTTCGAACCGGCAACTCACGTGGAGAGCCGGATGTTTTCAGACTCCCAAAACTCCTAATGGAGTGGGGCAACGCTTAGTATTCCGCTAGTGAAGAATTTGAAAACCAGATCACTGGCAATGCGCTACCCCCCAGGTCGCCCGCGGAACCAGCCTGTCATGCTGTGTCGGCGACGCGTGGAGATCCGCACCTCATGCCAGAAAACGGGTGACAGAAAAATGACGAGTTTCCCGGGTTCGGGGAGGATGTCAATCGCAGCTCCCATGGTTCCCGCTTCGCGATCGGTGTAGAGTCGGAGCTGGCCTCCGTCGGCTTCTCTCCAGTCTTCGTCGAGGTAGATGATCGTCGACAGGATCCGGGCGTTGGAACCCTGATGGCAGTCCAGGTGCGGCTTGTAGAATCCACCAGGCGGGAAGCAAGCCAGGTGCGCTTCCAGTTCGAACAGGCCGAGGAAAAGAGCGCGGTTCAAGGGAAGCCGAAGCTCTTCCATCTGGTTCCAGTAGCAGGTCTGTGGGCCGCTCAGGCTACCTGGCTCGAGCCATCGAATTTCGTCCGTTCGAATCGCGGTAGCGATCTGTCGAGTGCCCCCAATCCCGATTGCAGCAGGCATGAATTCGCCGCTCTCAGCCATCAGCTCTCGAACCAGCGAGAGGCTGATAAAATGGGGTATCACCGCATAGCCGAATTCAGCGAGGCTGATCACCAGACTATCGAATGGCGAGCTTCCGTCACAAGCTACTGCTGGTGGTGGTGTTAGGTCGAGAATAGGTAATCTAGTCGTGCTGCTTCCCGTTAAAGCAACGACAATCGCACTTCTTTAGCCCTCCTACACCATGAATTTGCTCTGGTCGGCCTTTCAACTGCTTGCTACAAAGGTCACTGCTATGATTCGCTCCCTCATCGCTGTCGTTATGTCCAGTCTCGTTTCGCTGTCCACTGTCGTGGCAGAGGATCAGTTTTTTGACATACCCTTCAAGGAAGTCACTGAATCCAAAGAGAATCTTTTCGCCGGCTACTTTCCAAGTGAAATTCTGAAGATCACAGGCAATCCCTCGAAAGCTGAGTTGCGATTGTTCTTAAGTGAGAATCAGTTCAAAGTTGAGAGCGATACGGTAGGTGGACTTTTCGTTAGCTTTCCAAGCGAGAACCTTTTCAAATCGGCCTCCTTTCGATTTGAAAGTGGACACCTGTCGGCTGTAGAGCTTGGGTTTAGCGGCGATCCCCCGCCTCGTGAGAGGATTGAAGGATTTTATCAATCGCTTACCCAATCGATCGGAAATGCCAAGTGGGAGATCTGGTCAAAAATGCTAGAGCGTTCAGAGGATCGATCGCTGAACTTGTTGTGGAAAAATTCCGGTTATTTCGTCATCTACAGAATCTCCTCTCCGGCACCTGCATACGTGAGCATGAGCCTTACATACTTTTCGATGTCAGGAAGATCTGTTGCTACGAGAATGAGCAAAGCGACAGATTCGGAGAAATTGATAGATGCGGAAGTTCGTTTCACAAAATTCCTGAATGGAATCAAAGAACTTCATCCAGGCTATAAGCCTAAACCCTTCGTGTTTGCAGATAGCGAGAATGGAATGTTCGAACAGTTATATAAGGCGTCTACAGTCAAGAAGAACGCCGTGTCGGCGCGGAAGCAGCAATTGATCCAACGTCTGGACTCCTACTACTCGAAATTAACTCAATCGAATCGCTTTAAGCACGTGTACGGCGTAGCTACGGATGAAGATTATTCTTTCTTGGCGCGACTGGGAGCAGCGACCTATCTCTCACTTGAAGAAGATGCCAAGAGTTTGCAATTTCTCTTCGAACACTTGAAACCCACTAACCCACCCGACATAGCTGGTATCCTTGCTCAGGGGATCAGCAAATTCTGTGAGGGGAAAACGATGGATAGGGTTCTAGAGATGTATGGTGGCGACGAAAAAATGGAAGTCCATTATGCGGCAGTGATTCTCTCGAACATGGATACTCCCGAGCAGCTTGGCGAACTGATTGAGAAGGTGAGAAGGATAAATGATCCTGAGATGGCAGATCGTCTGCCTTGGCTAGTCAGGGATATCCGTGAGAACATTTCGCAGAAAGAGTGAGAGGAGGCGGGGCCAGGAGGCTTTCCCCTTGGGCATTGCATCTTAAGCGATCGAGATCCTCGCGAAAACTCTTCGCATAAGCCGTCGGCAGTAGACCAAAGATCGATAGCAATCTTTGGTTCCGCGGCAGTTTCTAATAGTACGCTCGAACCATTCGTTTTCCTCGAATGATTGCTTATAGGGTTCTATCCTTCGACAATCCCTGTTAAAGTAGCACAGAGCCTAATGGAAACAGGGGTGCCAGAAACGAAAAACAGAATACTGAAGACAGTGGGGGGAGTGCTTGCGATCGTATTGCTTGCTTTTCTGGTTTTAAAACGGTGCTCAACACAGCGAGGGCACCAATCCTTACCGAATGATGACCCGACGGAATCGACTCCTGACCGGGTGCGCCCTGCGTCACAGCAATTCGCAGAGCTAATATCGCGTGGTTGGCCTGCCAAAAAGCAGGAGCAAATGACCCAGGAACAAAAGGTAGTGGCAGCTTATGAAGACATGACTTCCCTCTTGGAGGAGCTTGGGGATGGAGGAGCTACCAGAGTGGCTAGTAGGACTGAGAAGCACCTACCCATTAGCCGAGAAATACGTTCGACTCTTGAGAGCAAAAGAGATATACGATATCGAAATGTCCAGACTTAATTATCAGCGTTCCAATCTTAATTATCAGCTTTCTCCGAGGTGATCATCCCCGACATCCCCTGGCCGTCGTTCACTGGTAAGTCTTTTAGAAAAACAAGCATCGAAAAATGAGTAAACCGGGTCCGAAGATACACCGTGATAATGATGGAGAATTCTGCTGGGAAACTTATTTCGTAGGCGGGAAGCAAAGGAGGAGAAAGATCAGAATGTTCGACGGAAGAATGGTCACTGATTCTGATGAGTATCTCCGCATGAACGCCGACGATATCTGGCTAAAGCAGCATGACGAGTATGAGATTCTCCACGAAAGAGAAATGGACAGAATGAAGAGCGAGAAAGAAGGCGCTGGAACGGGAAAAGACGACGAATTACCGTTCTAAAACTGAGGAACTTAATCTAACCGTTCCAGTCGGAGCAGCGCAAACCGTCGAGGAAGGCAAACTTAGAAGGAACGTCACCACGCTGGAAGCTTTCAAGGTGATGACCGCGAAGGAACGCTCAACGCGAAACCTCTGAAACAGCCCTTATTTGGACGCTTACTCTCTACGTTACTTCTTCATTCTCTTCAGGCAGGGTCGGAGGGGTGACGGAATTCACCAGCAAGGAACGAATAGTCTCTTCCTGGCTGGCGTGAGCCAGTACACTCACATGATCCCAGCCATGAAGCTCGGTCGAACCCTTAGGAATGACAATTTCTTTGCCTCGGGTGATAAGAGCAATGACCGATCCCGGAGGAAGAGTCAGTCTCGCGATTGGCGGGCTGGATGCTTCCGGCGGCCCTGGCAATCCTACTTCGATCATCTCTAGATCGCTCGGCGCCATGGTGATCAGTTCAAGATTGAAGAGAGGGCCGGGTCTCGAGGGTACGGTCAATTTCAAAAGGCGTGCCAGCAATCCAAGGGTGCTCCCCTGCACCGAAACTGATAACAGAACGGCAAAGAACACCAAATTGAAGATCTCTTCTCCCACAGGGATACCGGCCGCCAGAGGATAGGTTGCCAGCACAATCGGAACTGCACCGCGCAGCCCGGCCCAGGCCATGAACACCCGGTTCTTCCAGCCAAGCCGCATCCCGATGGTCCCCATACAGACGGCGAAGGGCCTAGCAATGAAAGTCAGCACCAGAAACAGCACGATACCGTCGACCCAGATTGTCGCCCATTGATGCGGAAATACTTGCAGCCCCAGCAGAACGAACATTCCGATATTGGCCACTGTGGAAACCGCCGATGAGAAGTTCTTCACACCCTGTTTGTGCACAAACGAGTGGTTTCCCATCACGAAGCCAGCGATGAACACAGCCAGCATGCCGCTTGTACCGATCATCTGGGCCGTGCCGTAAACCAGCAGGGCGATGCCGAGGGTCAGCACGTAAAAATGCCCGCGATCCTGAGGCGTGAGGTGATTGAACAGCCATAATGAACCGCGAGCCAGCACCCAGCCTACCACAGGTGCCGCTCCCAGTTGCCAGACAAATGTTAGTGCCATCACGGAAAACGGCGGATGCCCAACGGTAAGCGCTTCGACGACAGTTACAGTCAGGAGGATGGCCATCGGATCGTTCGCGGCGCTTTCGACTTCGATCGTGGACGAGAGTTTCTTCGGAAGTGACTGTCGGCGCAGGATCGAGAAAATGGCTGCGGCATCCGTCGACGACACGATGACAGCGAGTAGAATCGCCTTCTCGAAAGTGAATCCGAGAATCCAGTGCAACACTCCAAACGTCGCCAGGGAGGTCAGCGCGACGCCCCAGGTGGCCAAGCCTCCCGCAGGCAGGGCTACCAATCGGAAATCAGACCGTTTGGTCGAAAGACCACCAAAGAAGAGAATCATCACCAAAGCCAGATTCGCAATCTCCTTGGCCAGATGAATATCGTCAAAGTGCCAGAAATTCAGGACATCGCTGCCGAAAACAATGCCCGCTCCGAGGGCAATCAAGATCACGGGAACACTCCAGCGATCCAGCCAGACGGCTGCTAGAACCACGGCTATCAACAGAACTGGCCCGACGATGTAGATGGTATCCATAAATCAAACGTGGCACAATCAGCTCTATGGTCGAACCATTCGTCCGTAGCAACTGTGCAATCATGGGAAACGCCACATGGCGATATATTCCACGAGGTGATGCGGAGATGTTGACCCATTGTGGATCGCAACGTATCAACTGATAGGTTCGCTTAACATTGTTCGAGTACGTAACCGGTGATCAGAAGAAAGAGATGATAAGTAATTTGAAAGGCAAAGTAGCCATAGTGACTGGTGGAACACGTGACATCGGTCGCTCATGCGCAGTCAATCTAGCCAAGGCGGGCGCAAGTACTGTCGTCAACTATCACAGCAGCAGGGCGGCTGGTGAAGAAACCCTTGCCATGATCGAAAAAGCTGGCGGCACTGCCATTCTGGTCAAAGGCGACATGACAAGGAAGGCCGACGTCGATGCTCTCGTCGCCGAGGCACTCCAGGCCTTTGGCTCTCAGGTCCATGTGCTGGTCAATAACGTGGGTGGTTTGGTGGCACGCAAGACGTTGCCGGAAATGGATGAAAGTTTCCTCAACCGCGTCATGGCGCTGAACTTCAACTCAACGTTTCTCGCAACTCAGGCCGTCGTCCCTCATATGGCAAAAGGAGCTTCGATTGTGAACATTGCTTCCCTGGCTGCTCGCGATGGGGGTGGCGCTGGAGCTTCTGCATATGCTGCTTCCAAAGCCGCTGTCATGACCTTCACACGCAGTATGGCCAAGGAACTCGGCCCCGATGGTATTCGGGTCAATGCGCTGTGCCCAGGTATGATAGACACCACGTTTCATGATACGTTCACGCCGGATGCAGCCCGCCGAAACGTCGAGGCCTCTGTTCCACTTCGACGCCAGGGACTGCCAGATGATTGCGCAAATGCAGTCGTCTACCTGGCTTCAGATGAATCATCTTACATCACCGGAGCCAATATCGATATCAATGGGGGTATGTACTTCTCCTAATTCGCGCTGGAAGCCGATTCGTCACTGGTCGTTCAGGGGATCGAGTCCCAGTTCACTTCCCAGCTCGCCGAGATTGCCATCCTCGTGAACTCGATGGTCTCGTCAGCCGATTCTTCGACCCGAAAGTCGATGTCTCCTGAAGTGCTATTGATTGATGTTTGATGTTTGGCCAACTGGCCCCGAAAAGGCTCAGGTGACGGCTCCCGAACGAGTGGCGGTTGGTAAAGTAGGATCAGGTCAGAGTGATGCTGCCTTCCGCAGGAGCCTTTGATTTGTCATGCGGTTGTCCTAACAGAATAACGTTCTTCGGGAACCCACTCACCTCTTTTCTGAAATCCCTCTTTGATGTGCACCTGCCAAATCATTCCGCACTTCTCAAGTACGCGCTTGCTGGCTACATTCCAACTTGCATGAAACGCTTCGATCTCTTTCGCCTCAAGACTATGGAAACCAAATTCAATAATCCTCTGGACGGCTTCGGTCATGTAACCTTGGCCCTGAACTTCCGGATGCGTCCAGAACCCAAGGTTCCATAGGTCGTCAGTCTTGGTGCTTCTGATTGATACCCGTCCGATAAACCGCCCCTCGTGGGATTCAATAGTGAAACAGTAAGCGGCCCCGGTTCGCCACGCTTCGCAGTTATTCTTGTAAGGCTCGATCAGTTCGACCGGATCACTGGGAGGATCCCAGGCCATACCTTCGTTGAAACCCTTTACCTGGGATGCTGAAAACACATGCTTGATGTCCTCCTCGGTAACGTGTCTCAGAATGCATCGTGGAGTCTTGATCTTATGATTACGAGAAATTAGCATTTCTTACGCAGGCTATGATTGCAGTAACCAGTTCGTGCTCGGCGTCGAAAATGTCCTCAGCTTCGAGGGAGAATCCCTTAGTCGGGGAACCTTCTGGAGTCCAGGCGATCATGCGCCACAGTGCCAGGATATGAGGATCACCTTCCCAGCCTTGAATACGCTCAAGGATGCTGAATGCGTAAGCGGAGTAAGCAGCGCTACGTGGGTCAGCCGCCATCACCGACTCAGCCCTCGGCCGTGTTATCTGGAACCCCTCTTCATGACTCAGCATCATGACTCTGGCAACACAAGCCTCTCTCGCTCTCACCTTGTCGCGCTTCGTCGGCTTCCGTGGTTGAAGGTGTGGCAGATTAATAATCCGCACATCCCAATCCATTGATTCGTCGAGTCGTGTTCCCGGATCATGGACGATGTCGAAAGACGTTACCAGATACGAGCCAAAGTAATTGCTGAATGAACGCAAATAATCACGTTCTGGGCGAAGATCCTCTGGAATCACGCCATAGGAATCTTCAAGCCATAGAAAAGCTGCTTCACCAATTGAGGTATAATCCTCAACAGTGTGGGACGAAATCAAACCGCGTTCGACTGCTTCACTCAGCCAGTGAAGTAGTTTGTAACTTCGGTTCTGAATCTCGACCGCGGCAATGATATCACTTCTAGGCAGCATCTATTCTTTCAAAGTAAAAATCAATTAAACCGTGTGACAGCTAACGATGTGGCTACACAACTTTCCGCGCAGGTCAATTCTCGAGTAAGTCGCTTTTCGGTTTACAGGACTCTCAATGCCCGAAGGTCCATAGATCAGATCACTCATTGATCCCACACTGTGACAGGAAGTGTCTGTTCCAGGTCATCCATGGCTGCTTCGAGTTGACCTGCTACAGCGCGCCGGTCGCCGTCGAAGGCTTGTGGCTCGCCGATGATGACATCGCAGACGAAGGGCACGAAGAGGGCTTCGCCTCTGGGCAGGGACTTGCCGCAGCCTCGCAGGAATATTGGCACCATGGGCACACTGGGGCAGCGTTCAACAAGTCGTCCTATACCTGCTTTGAAGGGAACACGTTCTTCTGGTTCGCCGCGAGTGCCTTCTGGGAAAATCACAAGCAGGTCACCATCTTCGAGAGCACTCACACTTTCACCAAAGAGGTCTTCGCCTCGCTTCGGACGGCGATCGAGCGGGATCACTCCGAGCAGGTTGCGCGATAGCCATTCGCAAGTTGCGTTGCGGCAAAAGTAGTCTCGAGCGCCCACTGGTCGCAGGCGTGGCAAGTCTCGGATGCGAACGATGGATGCCACGGCCAGGGTATCGAGGTGACTGTTGTGGTTGACCGTTAGGATCGCAGCTCCTGTTGGAAGCCTGTCACGGTGGCGAACGTTCAGCCCCATGATCACCAGGACAATGGGACGCACGACGATCACGTAGAACAGGACTTTCGGCCAGCGTCTCATCTACTTCTAAAAATGGAGGTAATAGATGAGGTGAAAGAACAATGGGGCCGTGTAAGTCAAGCTGTCGACGCGATCCATGACGCCACCATGTCCGGGGATGGTCGCTCCCATGTCCTTGATGCCCAGATCGCGTTTTACGGCACTGACAGTGAGGTCGCCAAAGAATCCACCCACGGCGATCAGACTACCAGCGATGGCAGATTGGGCGATCGATAGCGGAGTAAGAAGTGGAGCCAGCGCCATAGCCAGCCCTGAGGTGATGATCACCCCACCAATAAATCCTGCCCAGGTCTTATTGGGGCTAACCTTTGGAACGATCTTACGCTTGCCAAATGACTTCCCGCTGATGAACTGAGCCACATCGTTGCACTGAGTCAGCACGACAAGATAAAGAAGCAGGGCAGCACCCCCTTGCAATGACAGAAGAAAAGCCCCGTGACTGAGACTGAAGACGGTAACCATCAGCCCCCAGTGCAGGGTTCCTGCAGCGCGCAGAAAGCCCTGGGTCTCGCCAGCCAGCACCAGACGCAGCGGAATCAACAGGAACAGATAGACGGGGATGAAAATGATGAACATCCCGTAGTAGCCGATGCCTGCCCAGTAATACTGCACGGGAATGGACAAGTAAGCCCAGAAGAGCGCGCGCCGATCAACTCTGCGTGTTGGGATCGCTGAGACGTATTCCTTTAATGCCAGAAAGCTGATGAAAGCGAACACGACGACGGACAACCGCCGATCGATGACTAACGCGCCCACAAAAATGAACACCATGATCCACCAGGATTGGACGCGCTGTTTCAGTTCGATGTAGCTCTCCGAGTCCTTCTGGTGTGGAAGCAGGCGAATCATGATGCTGGCGATCACAAGAATCGCAAGAATCCCGCCGACGACCCATTTCACTCCTTCGGTCATTGTTTGCCTCCTCCTTCACGCAGTGCGTTCTTCGATCGCTTCAAAATCGTCAATAGACCAAGCAGAATGCAGACACCCAGCAGGACACTCACCCAAACCCCGCCAGGAACGCCCAGGCCAATCAACAAGGCAAGCAGGCCGAACAGAAAGGCTCGGTCACTCTTTCCAAAAGGACCGTCGTAACGTCTCTCTGAACCAACCTGGAGGGCAACAACACCAGCCATCTCGGTAATGATGGCGACGACAACCATGATCACCACAAGCGGAGCAGAAATGCCTGGCACCAGTGCCAGTGGCAAATAGAGCGCGGCATCTGCCAGCACATCACCCAGCTCATTTAAGATCGCACCCTTAGGCGATTTCATACCGTGTTCCCGAGCCAGCATCCCATCGATCGCATTCAACGCCATACGCACAAAGAGTAAGCCAGGCAATAGCAGTAGTGGCCACTTAGCGGCAGGATAGAGAAGTACCGCTAATCCTCCAAGACCCGAGAGAATGCCAGCGTGAACGGTAACCTGGTTAGCGGTGACGCCCGCCTTTGCCAACTGCCTGCAGATCGGACGGAGTAAATCCTGAAACTTGGGCTTTAGATCGTAAATCGTTGGCATCGAAAAGGGGTGAAAAAAGTCTCTCAGCAGCCGTCACAAACGAAAGGCGACGGTGAAGTAAGTGGTGAATCAAACCATTACAACGAACCAATATATCACTTATCACCATGAATACGACCACCATTCCAGCGCATCTTGCGGACACTTACAGCGCTTCAGAAAAGAACACCGGAGAACCTGCTGCCCCAGCAAAACTGTTCTCGATAGGTCAGATCGGGGTTGCCACCTTTCTGGCTGTTCCAGCAGGGCTGACTCTAATGGCATTGAATTTCCGCCGCATAGGCAGGATGCGCCAGGCCAACTCAGCCTTCATCCTGGCCCCGATCGCTACGGTGCTTCTGGTGTTAGTAGGTTTAGCCCTCCCAGAGGGAACTCCTACGATCTTCATTCCCCTTCTCATCGCACTCGCCGCCAAGAAAGTCGCAATGAAGGAATTTGGCGAAACGATCGCCTCCATGGATACTAACGGAGGATCTATTGAGAGCAGGTGGACAGTGGCTGGCGCGGTGATTGCTGGGCTGATCCTGAGTGTTGCAATGGCAGTCTTGGCGATCAGTGTTTTTCCAAATGCCTGATCGGTCTTTGTTACAGTCCACACAGCCTCGTTACCCCAGACGTTTCATCTCATCTGCCCGTAAGAGCGGCACAGTCAGACTCCACTGCGCAGAATCGATAAGGGAGGGTGCGAGGTAATCCCCCGACTGAGCGCCATTCCGAATGCTACTGTTAGGGCGGTCACAGTGGCGACAGCAGTAATAACAGGCCAGGCATAAGCAAGGAACTCCACTTTGAAAACCCACGTCGCCAGGGCCCATCCAGCGACCAAAGAGAGCAACGCGCCGGTAAGCGCAGCGAACAGTCCGAGGAAAAAATATTCCGTGAGAATAATAGACCGAATCTGTTTTCGGGAAGCTCCCAGAGTGCGTAACAGCACGCTTTCTTCAATGCGGTCACGCTTGCCGGAAAGGATTGCACCGATCAAGATGACGATTCCCGTAAAGACAGTGAACAATGCCATGAAACGGATGACGTAACCAATTTTCTCGATCACGGATTCAATCGTCTGCACGATCAAGGTGACATCAAAAACAGTAACGTTAGGAAACTTTTCAACGATAATGCGCTGTAGCTCGCCAGAGGCCGCCGGATCAGGAGCTCGAGTCCCGATCACGCTGAATCCCGGCGCGTCTTCAAGGATGCCGAGAGGGAAAACCAGGAAGAAATTTAGCGTCATGGAACTCCAGTCGACTTTGCGAACGCTGGTGATTCGCATTTTCAAGGGTAAACCCTGCACATCCATCTCCAGTTCATCACCAAGCCCGACCTTCAGGTCCTTTGCCACACCTTCTTCGATGGATACCGGAACTGCAGATTCAAAGTCCACATTGTCGACGCTCTTGATCCATTCCCCTTCGAGTAACTCTTCCGTGTCCACCAGCGCATCGCGGTAGGTGGATCGGAAGTCGCGGCGCAGAATCCATCCTGGAACGCGAGTGTCCTTGTCCTCCTGCACTTCAGATAACGGCTTACCTTTGATCCCTGCGAGTCGCATCGACACCATGGGCGCAGTTTCCTGAATTGGCATCTCGAGATCCTTGACCGTCTGTTCCACTTCCACCCGTTGATCGGGTTGCACGTCGATCATGAACACATTCGATTTTCCTTTCACCGAGCCAACACCGATCTGTGCGATGAGCATTTGCTGTGTTGATAACATGGTCACGATCAGGAAAACACCCAGGCCAATCGACACCATGAACAGCAATGTTTGATTGCGGGGTCGGTGCAGGTTTGCGACTCCCTGACGCAAGGTGTAGGGCATCGACGGGCGCAGGGCTTTGCGAGCCAGCACGCTGATCAATTTGGCGATCATTCCTAGAATAACGATCACCAGGGTGACGCCGCCAACAAAGCCGGCACCAAGGAATGGCATCTTGCGCGGGCTAAGAGCCAGCCCTGTCGCCAGCAGGGTGCCGACTAACACAAGAACGACGGCCCATGCCGCTGGATCTTTCCACCACGGCCGCCCGGTCTGCACACCTGAACGAAGAGCTGCCAGCGGTGGAACGCGCCGCACTGAGAGCAGCGGTAACAGCGAAAAACTGATGCAGAGTAACATCCCTATCGCCAGAGATCCGAGAATCGCCAGGGGAGAGATGGGAGCGGCAATGGAAAACGGCAGGAATTTTTCCACGACCAGTGGAGCCAGCTTTTGGATGATCACGCCAAGTGTGGTGCCCGCAACGGAACCGACGACGCCAAGCATGATACCCTGCGCGAGAAAAATACTGAAAGCCCGATTCACCGGACAGCCAATGCAACGCAACGTGGCAACGGTGCCAACCCGCCGCAATACATGAACATGAATGGCGCTGGCGACACCAATTCCCCCTAACATCAATGCCATGAACCCGATCAGGCTGAGAAAACTATAGAGGTTATCCAGCGCCCGACCAAGGTTTCGCTTGCGACCTTCTGCGGATTCAGTGCGGATTCCCGCAGTGCGCATGGCTTCCTTGCGTTCATCATTGAGGATGTTCTTGTCGACATCGTAACCGCGCTCGAACTGGTAATACTTGCGAAAAAAGGCAAGGCTCCTGCTGCCCAGCAGGCCCGTTTCTTCGACCCGCGTCTTCGCTAGATAAGCCTGCGGTGCGAAAGCTGAGAAAGCAGACGGCCGCGGTGGCGTCACGACCAGGTAACCGATAATCGGCACCTCCAGCTTACCTATTCTAACAGGATCACCAATCTTCGCATCGAACTGATCCATTAAGCTCTGTTCCAGCACCGCTCCCTTGCCCTGATAGTGCTGCTCCCAGGCATCTGCAGGCTCAGTCACGACATCGCCATAGAACGGAAAGCCACGATCAAACGCCCGCATTTGAGCCAGCCGCGTGCCACCATCTGCTTTGGGAAACACCAGCATGGTGGTGAAACTGACCTCATCCACCCGCTCACCGCCGATGTCAGCGATCAGTTTCTCAGCATCCTCATCGAACGGACGCCGCGAGGTCAACATCAGATCGGCACCGAGCAATGCCTTCGCTTGATCATCGATCGTGTCCTGCAGGTTGTCGCGCAGCGAACTGATGGAAACCAGCGCTGCGATGCCGAAAACAATAGATAGCGAGAATAGGAGCAGCCTGCGACGATCACGACGGCTGTCGCGCCATGCCATACGCCACGTCCAGGGAGAAAACATTTCACGGAGCAAATTCACAGCGTCAGGAGATCGTGTAGGTTGAAGAATGACTGGCGCTGGTTGTGTGCTCGACGATCCTGCCGCCCTTCATGCGCACGACCTGCTGAGCCTTCTTTGCGAGATCAAGGTCATGCGTCACGATGACCAGTGCAGTGCCTGCCTCGGTGTTCAATCCAAACAGGAGTTCTTCGATCTTATCACTCGATTCCTCGTCCAGATTTCCCGTTGGCTCATCAGCAAACAGAAGCCTTGGCTGATTGATAAAGGCTCGCGCCAGAGCCACCCGTTGCTGCTCTCCGCCGGAAAGTTGAACAGGATAATGGTGCAACCGCCCACCAAGCCCGACACGCCCCAGCCAATCTTCGGCGAGCTTGCGCCCCCCTGATTTGCCGCAAAGCTCCTGCGGGACTAACACGTTCTCTACCGCGGTCAGCGTGGGGATGAGCTGAAAATTCTGGAACACAAATCCGACCTTCTGATTGCGTAGCGCAGCGCGCGAGTCCTCATCGAGATCGTTAAGGACTTCGTTGTCAATTGTCACGGAGCCGGATGACGGCTGATCAAGTCCCGCGCAGAGGCCGAGAAGTGTGGTCTTTCCACTTCCAGATGGGCCAACAATCGCGCACGTGGAACCGTGCGCTACCTGCAGATCGATGTTGTCCAGCACCGTCAATCCTCCACCTTCCGCAGTAGGATAGGTCTTTGTTAAACCGGAAGTCTCCAGGATAAAGGCGTGGCGGCTGTCTTCGTCTATAGTGTTCATGCAGTCGGTGAGAAAAGATACGTGCGCGACGGTGTTCTGGGGCAAGAATTCCTGAAGGCGCGGCAAGATGCGTGCCACCTCCCCTTTTGGCAAGTGAAGCCACCGCCCGGAAGCATCCCAGACGCAGAAGGCCGCCAGGATTCGAGTCGTTTTTGGTAGCCAATGCGCCCAATCTGCGATCAGCGTGTATGATAAAACACTCATGAGCGACTTCGAACTCACTTTTCTCGGCACGGGAACATCCACTGGCATTCCAATGATCGGCTGCGGATGCTCTGTGTGCCGCTCTGATGACCCGCGCGACAAGCGTGATCGGAGCTCGGTCTATATCAAGACACCCGAGTGCGCATGGGTCGTCGATACGGGGCAGGACTTTCGCCACCAGTGCCTGAGGGAGAACATCACCGAGTTGGACGCGGCACTTTTTACCCATGCCCATTCCGATCACATCATGGGTTTTGACGACCTCAGGCGGTTCACTTTGCCCGTCGATGCCAGCCTGCCTGTTTATGCAAATGAACACTGCATGGGAATGCTCAAACGGATCTATGAATTCGCATTCAATGGTGAGAATCGCTACCCGAGTTACCTCAAACCTGATCCCCACGTCGTCGATGGCCCATTCATTTTGGGCCACACGGAAATAACACCTTTGCCAGTCCAACATGGGAAAGTTCCGACCAACGGTTATCTGTTCTGTCGCAATGGTGAGAAACTCCTCGCCTACATTCCCGATTGCAAAATTCCACTGACAGGGACACCAGCTCTGGTGCAGGGCGTGCAGACTTTGATCATTGATTCGCTGCGCTATTCGCTGCACCCGACGCATATGAATGTCGATGAAGCGATTGCATTTGCTAGAGAAGTAGGGGCAAAGCAGACGTATCTCACTCACTTCCAGTGCGAGATTTCTCACGCGCAGATCGAACAAGAGCTTCCTCCAGACATTCATCCGGCCTATGATGGTCTGCGTCTTTCACTTTAGATTAGTCTCTTTCTTACGCCGCCATGTCCACTTCAGCCTGCCCATTCAGCCAATTCATTCGAACACTAACTCTGGGCATGCTTTGGCTCGCTATTGCCGCCGTCACTGCCTCCGCCCAAAGCCCGGCGAAGATCGACTACACGCCGTCAACACTCGTTCTCTACAATGCAAACGTGCCCGATTCCGTAGAGCTGGCCAAATTCTACGCCGAGGCGCGCGGCATCCCTCGTGACAACCTTGTCGGTCTCAAGTGTCCCGCCAAGGAGACAATTTCTCGCACCGAATATCGCGAAACCATCGAAGGCCCACTGCGGGCGATGTTCGATCTGAAGAACTGGTGGACCATTGATCGGACGCAACAGGGCCCGATGGCTGTCGAGAACAAGATGCACATCATCGCGCTCATCTATGGCATGCCTCTGCGAATAGCGGGCGTGCCCCTTCCTCCTGTCACTGACCCAAAGACAGGAAAGCAGGTAGCACAAAAGGCCCCGCCGGGAAATGAGGGCGCCGCCAGTGTGGATTCAGAATTGATGCGGCTCGGCATTTTCAATCCCAGTATCAACGGGCCTATGACGAATCCTTACTTCGAGAAGGATGTTCCGATCAAAAGCGCAAAAGTGCCTTCGCTAATGGTCACTGGTCGCATCGATGGGCCAACTCCTGCAGATGCCAAACGGTTGATTACGGATGCGCTCATCACAGAAACCACTGGCCTGTGGGGCAAGGTTTACATTGACCTGGCCCAAAAAACACAAGGCAGTTACAAGGAAGGCGAAGAGTGGATTGGAAAAGCTGGCCAGCAACTCCTTCTCGCTGGCTACCCTGCTGTGGTTGATCTGCATTCGCCCACCTTCCCTGTGAACTACCCAATGACCGATGCCGCAGTCTATTTCGGATGGTACACAGGCCATGCCAACGGCCCCTTCAAAAACCCGAACTTCCGCTTCCGCAAGGGTGCAGTTGCTGCCCACCTGCACTCTTACAGTGCAGCGACATTACGGTCGACTGGCACCTACTGGGTGGGCCCTCTGGTAAGCAAAGGCGCGGCCGCCGTGCTTGGCAATGTCTATGAGCCGTATCTGGCGTTGACCACTCACTTCGACATCTTTGCGGATCGACTGCTCAAAGGTTACACGCTCGCGGAAAGCGCCGCCATGGGTACCAAAGGCATCTCCTGGATGACCATCGCTGTGGGAGATCCGCTTTATCGGCCATTCGCCACAGTCGATCCCAAATTCAATCAGCGGCAGGACTACGACTACAAAACGTTTTACACGGCGATGAAACGCTGGGGCACCCCCAAGGAAAAAAAGAATCTCATCAAGAATCTCGAAAAATCAGCGAAGAAACAGAACAGCGGCAACCTTTTTGAAGCGCTTGCCCAGTTGTCCCAGGAATTCAACCCGAAGAAGCCACGGGTTGCTTCGAAATATTACGACGATGCCTTTCAGGCTTTTCGTGACCCGGCGGACAAACTGCGCATGCGCCTCCTGCAGATTGATCTCGTGCGCCGTTCCTACGGAAAAGAGCGCGCGATCGGACACTTAAGGGAACTGGTATCCGACCGCGCCTTTACCTCCATTCCGGAGATCGAAGCTGCTAAGGCTCTACTACTGCAACTCGATCCACCGCCACCGCCCGCACCACCAGCGGACAAGAAGAAGGGGTAAGGGTAAGATTTGCCGAGCCCACCCGTCTCCGCTGGCTCTATCGAGCCACACTGGCCGCAGCCAGCAGCTCATCTGCAGTGAGAGTCGCCGTGCCAATCTTACCGACGACCACTCCACTGGCGAGGTTTGAAACTTCGGCAGCTTCTTGACCATTTGCACCAGCGGTAAGGGCCAGGGTGAACAATGCAATCGCTGTGTCGCCTGCCCCTGAAACATCAAACACTTCCTTCGCGCGGGTTGGAATGCGGTAGGGAACGGCATTTCCCCGGTCCACCAGTGCCATGCCCTGGTCACCCAGGGTGATCAACATCGCTTCGGTTCCCCATATCTTGAACAGACGTTGAGCGAGATTCCCTAACATTGTATCATCAACCGGGCCTGAGGGATCGACGACGCCAGCGGCCTCGAACGCTTCTTTCCTGTTTGGTTTAATAGCAGCCGCAGCTTTCCAGAGAATGGGGTTTTTGGGATTAGGATCAACGGTGATGATCACTTTGTGTTTCTCCGCCAGAGTAGCGATGCCATCGACCAGTTCCTGTGAGATCAATCCTTTTGCATAATCTTCCAGGATAATTCCGTCCAGGCTGTCCATGCGCTTCTCCAACTGTGCCAGGACACTGGCGATGTCCTCCGCAGATGGCTGCCGCCGCTCTTCGTGATCGATGCGGACGACCTGCTGACTTTGCGCGATGACCCGCGTCTTCACGATCGTCCGGTGTGCCTTGTTTTGAATGACGGCAGAGGTGTCGATGTTCTGCTGATTAAGAAGGTTCAACAATTCGATCGCATCAGGGCCAGTGCCCGCAATACCGAGGACGGAAACACTTCTACAGAAAGGAATCAAATTGCGTGCGACGTTCGCCGCGCCACCCGGATAGGAGGACTCCCGCGTGACTTCGACCACTGGCACGGGTGCCTCCGGCGAGATCCGGGACACGTTTCCCCAGAGAAATCGGTCGAGCATAATGTCGCCAACGACGAGGATTCGTTTATCCTCGAACGAGGCGATGAGGCTGCGGAGACGGTCAGAGTTCATGAAGAAACGATGATCACAGAGAGCGGATAAAAGGAAAGCAGCACTGAAGATCAATGCTTTTCGATAGTTAACAGGTTGCGGCTAGACTACTTCCAGACGCAAGATTTCATCTTCGCACACTTTCTTTTGAAACAAAGTGTGGTATGTCGACGTAATTCTATTTGCTGTCGCAATGACTCGATTTTTACCAAGGAATTCTGCCCTTTTTGTTTCGCTCCTTTCTTTCGCGCTGGGCACCGCGGCCATGACACCGTCCCTCCGCGCGCAGGATGAAGACGACAGGATCGATCTGTCGCAATTCCCGGGCCTGATGGTGGACAGCGTTGTCGTCCCCATTCCCAGCGAGATTCTGGAAGTTCTGGACAAACTCGGCTCACCAAACTGGGCGGGTGAGTTACGCGAAGTGGGCGGGGTAAATTCACCTGACCGCACTCGCGTTGCCCTGCTTCTAGGAACAGTGGTCGCAGAAGGCTTTGTCGCAGTCCAGGCGCAGAACCGCGATGCCATTGAGGACGCGGGCAAAGAAGTGCTCCGACTTTCCGAGTCACTCGGAATCAAAAAGTATGTGGTGCAGCATGCCCAGAGCATTCTGGATGCCGCAAAAGCAAACGACTGGGATGGCGTGCGGCGCGAGCTCGACAACACCGAGCGAACTGTGCGCGACACGATGGAAAAAATGCGCGACGAAGAACTGTCCCAATGTGTGAGCATGGGCGGCTGGTTGCGCGGCACGGAAGTGCTCACTTCCGTTGTGATCAAGGACTACAACGCTGACCGCGCAGAGCTTCTCAATCAGCCCGACCTGGTGCGCCACTTTCGCAAGCAGATCGACAGCATGCGCTCAAAGAAGAAAATGAAATCAATCGCTTCAGGACTGGAAAAAATCGCTAAGGCGATGGGCAACGGCGACAAGCTCGTGCCGCCCAGACAAGTGAAACGCATCCAACAGATCACCTCTGACCTCGTCAAAGAAATCGTCTCCAAGTAACGACCTCATCGACCAATCGAACTGATGGCTTTGATCCAATACCTCCAGAAACGCACAAGATCGCTTCGCATCACTGCAGCCGTGACCGTTCTTCTCATGTTCGCGACCAGCATGTCGTTCGCACTTTCTCCTGCGGAACAGGATGCTCGCTCTTTCTCGATGGAAGTGGCCGCACCCTATTTGAGCAAGGGGTTCAAACTGCGGGCGGAACGCTGGAGTGGTGAGATCAGCTCTGGCGAAAAGACACCAGTGAAGTTCCAGCTTTTCAAAGGCAACGAGTACTGGTTCTGGGTTGGTTCAAGCGAGGAAAAATCGACCGTCAAAGTCAACGTCTACGATTCTACTGGGAAGTCGATCGCTGTGGAAAAGATCAAGCGCAAGAAAGGCATGGGTGGTGTGCGCGTGAAGCCAACGAAGACGGGAACTTACATTGTGGTGATATCGATCACCTCGCGCAGAGCAGCCTCTGCTCGCGAAAAAGTCGGCTGGGCGCTGGCCTACGGATATCGATAGCCAGCGGAGAGAAAAAGGTTAGTGGAAGCCAGCGGAACAAACGAGATACGGCTCGACTACGAGAGCCCGCACTTCCTGCAGTCGTTATTCGCGGGCGATATTTCCCTGCTTAAAACACTGGAGAAAAGACTGGGCATCACGGTGACTACCCGCGATGGCTGGTTACGCCTGGCAGGTGACAGCGAGGCCATTGAAAAAGGGCGCAAAATCTTTGAACAGCTGGAACGCGCACGACGCGACGGTTCCGTCATCAGCGCTCACACGTTTAACTTTGCCATGGATAGCATCGCTCCGCTTGAGCAAAAAGCTGACGGCAGCGAACAGACCGAGCTCTCTGAACTTGTCAGTGTCAAATTGCTGGGCACGCCACGCAAGCCTGCAGTTAGCCCACGCACGGTGGGTCAGTTGCGCTACATCCAGTCCATCGATAACCATGACGTCGTCTTTGGCATTGGCCCGGCGGGTACTGGAAAAACATACCTGGCCATGGCCTGTGCCATCACTGCCCTAAAGGAGCGCAAGGTGAACCGGATCATTCTCACCAGACCCGCAGTCGAAGCTGGTGAAGCATTGGGTTTTCTTCCAGGTGATCTGAACGAGAAAATCTTCCCATATCTCCGACCGCTCTACGATGCTCTCTACGACATGCTTGAGCCGGACGAAGTCGAGAAGTACATCGAAAGAAATCTCATTGAGATCGCTCCGCTCGCCTATATGCGCGGCCGAACGCTCAATCGCGCCTTCATCATCCTTGATGAAGCGCAGAACACGACTGAAGCGCAGATGTTCATGTTTCTCACGCGCCTGGGTGAGGACAGTCGCTGCGTCGTCACTGGTGATTCCACACAGATCGACCTGCGTGGCAACATGCGCTCGGGACTCGTCGAAGCCATGAAGATCCTGCCCAATACAAAGGGCATCGACTTCATACGTTTTGAGCAACGCGATGTCGTCCGTCACCCCGTCGTCCAGCGCATTATCGCCGCCTATGACAAGCATCGCGACGGTGCAGGGTCGTAGTCACGACGCCGATGCCAGGCGCATGAGTTCAGCGCAAAGGATCGCGCCATAGGTGCCCAGCGCGTAGCCCAGCACCGCCATCAATGCACCGACGGGCGCCAGGGCCGGACTGAAAGCCGAGGCGACAACAGGAGCAGAAGCGGCACCGCCGACATTTGCCTGACTACCGACCGCGACGAAAAAGAATGGCGCCTTGATCAACTTCGCCGTGATCAGCAAAACGGTCACATGCACCAGCATCCAGACGATCCCCACCGCGAAGAGCCCGAGATTCTGGAACACTTCCTGCAAGTTCATCTGCATGCCAATGGTGGCGACAAGAATGTAAATGAAAACGCTGCCAATGCGCGAAGCGCCGACTCTTTCAAGCTGACGCAGCCGGGTAAACGAGAGAACAAAGCCTACGGTGGTCGCGATCACGATCAGCCAGAAGAAACCCGACAGCACGGAACTTAATCCCCATTCGACCAGGGAACCTGCAGGATGTTCTGCGCTGATACTGGATTGATTCCATTGCTCGAACCAGGGTGTCAGTCGATCCGCTCCCCAGTGAGCCAGGCCAGTTCCAGCGAAGGCGACTGCCAGAAGTTTGAACAGATCGGTGACAGATGGAATCCGCGCTGTTGCGGCATGAAAGGCTTCCGCTTTATCCTTCAGCGCATCGATTGCGGTTGCGTCAGCTTTCAGCCACTGATCAATTTTCGCAGAACAACCCGCACCGTAGAGCAGACAGCCCATCCAGATATTGGCCACGACTACATCGACAATCAGCAACGCGCTGAACACTTCGTTGCTCACCTGATAGATCTCCTTCATCGCCGCTTGATTCGCCCCGCCGCCGATCCAGCTGCCTGCCAGAGTCGACATACCACGCCACAGGTTTTCCGGATCAGCTCCCAGGGAGCCTGGGGCGATGGTTGACACTAACAAAAGCGCTATCGGTCCTCCGATCACGATGCCCGTAGTAGCGGCGGCGAACATCACAAGCGATTTGGGCCCCAGGCTGATGAGCCCTTTCAAATCGATGCTGATGCACAGCAGGATCAAACTGGCAGGCAAAAGGTACCGCGAAGCCAACGGTTTATAGAGCGGAGCCGCATCGCCACCGATCAAGCCCAGAGGCCAGTGTAAGAGTGCCGGTATGAAATAACACAACAGCAAGGGCGGCACGAAACGGTAGAATTTCCGCGCGATCGGGTGCGCGCTGGACGCGGTAACAAACACGCCAGCCAGCACCAGCACTAGCAGGCCAAATACGGTGGCATCGTTGGTGAACAGTGGGTCGCTCATGGTTGGCCAAGAGCAGTATCAGATCGCTGCGTGAATCGGAATGGCATATTTGGGTGGCCTGGAGCGTCAAGTTGAGAGAAGTTCAATGAACCATCGCCATGAAAACCGAAAACTACACGATCACTCAACTCGACACCGTCCCGGCCGTCCCCTGCCCATGCGGACAAGCAAGGCGCGCCTTTGCAGATGAACCCGAGCAGCTGGCGACGCTTCACCTTGTCGATATCAAGAATGATGCGCGCACGCACTACCACAAGCGGATGACCGAGATCTATGTCATCCTCGAAGGCGAAGGTGAAATCGAGCTCGATGGCAAGCGCTTCCCTGTGAAGGAGATGACATCCATCATGATCAAGCCAGGCTGCCGCCATCGTGCGATCGGAACGAACATGCGCATTCTCAACATCCCTATCCCTGCTTTCGATCCAGAAGACGAGTGGTTTGATTAGAACACGTGTGCCACTGCAAGCCGTCGAGCCTGGCCGGTATCAATAGCGCACGTTCTTTGGCAGTCCGAAGGCCTCTTTGACCCAAGTGACCTTTGGCGGCTGGTCTTCGGGCAGGAGAATCTCAATCACATCAAAGCGGAAGAAAATTTCTGGTCGATCGAGCAGCCGAAGCCAGTCCATGCCACCGCGAATGATCAGGCGTTCTTTGTCAGCGTCGACAGCGTCCATCGGCCGCCCGTAGCGGTCAGAGGTGCGCGTTTTCACCTCTGCAAACACTAACATGTCACCATCTCTGCAGACAATGTCCACTTCACCTCCTTTTGAGGCGCGGTAATTGCGATAAAGAATCCCGCACCCATGCGCCCAGAGATAATGAGCCGCGAGCTTTTCCCCAAAAGCTCCTATCTCGTCCTTGCCCCAGCGCCCACCACCTGCGGCGACCATGTCCGGAGGCGAAGTCAGCAACGGACTATATCGCCGGGTAAGGTAACGAAAAGGTGACAACAGGAACGACGGAACCATCTCGCCCCTCCTTCTAAGGCGGAGTGCCACTTCAATTCAATCTTTAAGAGGAGGCATGTTGATCAAACTCGGGGGCGAAACCAACCCACAGGAGGCGTATATGTCGATCACAGAAGCCAGCGGATACACTTCTTTCTTTCCCATCATCCCCCACGATTCAGAACTTGGCCATGCCTTAGAATATCCCCGAATCCCGAGCCACAACCACAGCGAATCGCGAATCACCTGCTCTATCCCATCGCAATCACTCCGACCAAGCACGATCACATTGGAATCAAATTACGACATCAAAGTGGAAATCCCCTCAAAATCCTACGATCTCGACCTGGAAATCGCTTCCGATATTATTTCGGCGCGTAACTAACACGAGCGAACTCCACTAAGCCTCGACGGTCGCTTTCCTTTGCCCTCGCGGAAAAAGACTTCGGATGTTGATGACCTGTAGTTCACACGTTTCCATTTTTTTAACAGCGACGGCGTAGGGTCAAGAGGAATACACCGAGCAATGTAATGACGGGGGTCGAAGGTTCGGGGACGGTCTCGATCGACAGGTTGTCATAGAGACTGAACTGGAACCGTGGGTCACTCGCTACCGAACTGAAGACGTCACTGTGAATGAGTGACACGTTGCCTTCCATCTCCACTACCGGAAATCCTGCGCTGTTGTCGATCGTACCGATTTCTATTGAGAGGCCGGAGGCGTGACTCATCAGCGTGAACCTTGCAGTGCCTGTGTCTGCGGTGTTACCCAAAACCATCGCAAAGGGATCGACATCGATCGTCATCGTCAGCCACTGAAATCCGGTGTCTCCGGCATCGGAAGATCCGAGCTGTCCCTGCGCTACAGGTGGGGCAGAACTCGTGAAAACTGCGGCAAGAGCGGAATCTGATCCATTGTTCGAAGCGAGGGTCGGTCCGTATTGGTTAATAGTTTGGTTGGTAGTGACAAACTGCTCCCAGTCGTCCTTGTAGAGACGAAAGTCGCGCGACGATCCGCCGTTTCCGGTGACAAGGAGGGTCGCGCCGCGGCGACCGGTCGCACTTCCATCGTGACCGACACCCCCTCCACTGAACTCGGTAGAGGAGCTATCGGCGAGCGAGAAATTAGTCCACATGTCAAAAGTCACTCGATATGCTGTGCCACTGAATCCGAGCGCGTGCACCGCCGCAATTTCTGCAGCAAAACCGTTGGCAAGGTTTGCCTCCAACTTCAGCCCGACCGTATCTGATCCGTTTGGCGCAGTGGGAATGCCGTCCCCACTGTAGTCGTAGCCGAAGGTGGAATTGGTATCGGCGTCGGCAGCGATTGCCCAACCGGCACCTGTAGAGAAATCATCGGCATATACAACACCTGCCTGGGCGGAGGCCAAAGCCATAAAAGACGCTGCAAAGGGGAGAAGAATTAGTCTAGAAGTCATCGTAATTCGAAACCGTATCATCTAATAGTAGAAAAAGAAGGCAACAGGTACGCCCAAAAGTAAAACGCCTAGTGGGTCTCCGAAATACGCATATTTATTACTTCCGTTTTTCATCGTGGAGGGCATCACCTGAGTTTCTGTTCCTCCTGAAAACCCAGGATCGATTGCCAATTTGCAACTCCAGATCAAGAGATTGGCGTCATTCGCCCTGCCTGACACTACCTCTCAGATCACGCAGCGTTCGCAAGCTTCCTAACGCTTGCTTTGGCACCCGAGCTCCGCCAGTAGCGCGTTTCACTCCGAGTCGCCCTCGATTCTTCTCGAACACTGCTTCCACAAAAGCAGCACTGCCCAGCGCCAGGCCATTCACAAAATATCCAATCCGATGTCGCAGCAACTCAGGCGCTGGCAACTCAAAATCGCGCGCTTCTTCCGCCTCAAATTCTTCCGGCGTCACTCCCTTGCGCACCACGCGCCCTTCCTCATCACGCACCTGCTTCCCTTCCTCCATCAGCAATCGCCGATACCGCCTGTGCACCTTACGCCAGGCATCGCCATCACGCCGAGGCGAATCCGCCTCTCCCAGAAATTCATAGACGCCATTGCGCGCCACACCTTGCCCCTTCAGCGCCTCCGCATACCCGCACCACCGCCACTCACGAGGATCCTTCACGATCCCAGCTCGCACAGAATTGAGATCAATGTAAGCCGCCACCGTCGCCAGCACGCCAGCATCGCCTTGCACTAACACACTCTTAAATCGATCCTCCCAAAGCGGCCCAACCCGCTCGGTACGCTTATTATACCACTGGCTGAACCGCTGCTTCACCTCACCAACGAACGCTGACAAATTGAACAACCGATCAAGAAACGGCTTCTTAAATCGCGCAATCTCCTCCTCCAGCGTCAGCCCAGGAGCATCCGTCGCAAAAAGGTTCTCCGCCTCAGCTTCATCGCCACCATTCTCTTCCCCATCTCCCTCCTCAATCCTAAACGCTCGAGCCGCCACCGACAACGGCGACACCCGCTCCAGATTCCCCGACTCCACACCAGCCACCACTTCGCCCCGAATCACCTTCAACATCTTCCCAATCCCATCCAACGCATCCGCCGAATAGATCAACTTCAACCGCGCCAGAAACGCCTCATCATCCTCCATCAACCGCGCCAATTCCGCCTGCACAGCCTCCGACTCCCGATCCTCCACCGCCACCAGCATATGAAAGTGATTTGATAAACATGTCCAAGTCAGCACCCGCACCCCAGAAAACGCCTCCTGCGCCCGCATCAACTTGCGAAAATACTCCTGCTCCTGCTCACCCAGAATAAACCGCCGCTCAATCACCCGCGAAAGCACGTGGTAATAGCTGCAAGGCCCATCGCCCAGAATGCGTGAAGATCTCATATCGCAGAATCTGGCACAATCCGACCCGCGTGTCTACAAATAAGTCTACGTCCCTTATTTCTTATTTGTCCTGCCAATCGTTACCGTCCCATCAGCATCGGTCTCAAGTAAGACAAGAATAACCAAGATAGGAGCCCCTTCCTTTCTAGAAATATCAAAATTGACCGAATCAAGAGTTTTGCCCACCGACCGGATATTTATATCCGTTATAGCAATGTTTCTCTTGAGCAATTCATCAGACAACGCGTCAGATACAGTATTTTTATTGGCTTCGATGCCTGGAATATCATTGGCATGAGCGAGCAAAGCTGTCTCGCTGAATAGATCCTCGTCAATTTCTAGAAGGTCTTTGAGCAAATTAGCGCGATCCTTGGATATTTCTTTTCCTCCACTACATGCACAGAACGCAAAAGCAGCGATCAGGAGAAGTGGAATATAGATTCTAGGCATTCTAGGCCATTTAGTCATAAGCTTCAGTTTCTCTTTCTTATGTGTGGGTCCCATGTCCATTTAAACGCTCTATCCTTAACGTGAAGAATAAGGGACGTGGCTGGGACGTGGTTGAATAAGAGGACATTCAAGTGAGAATGGAGGGTCGTTGCGCTTCCGCTAGCACATTTAGTGCCACGTCCCTTGTTTGCGCCTTTCACTCATTTTTGCCCATCCTAGAAAATTTTTCACATCAGTGTACAGTTCGGACATCCCCGCGATTGATTATCTTGATACCAATTCTACCGACGACAATTTCACCAACGTTCACTACCGTACTGAGAGAACTAGCGAGAAGCTAGAAATACTAACTGACTATAAAAGTTCAGCGATCGAACGCGCTATGATCATACGAAACTCATGAGACACCTTTCAATTTCCTTCAGAGCTATGTTGGCGGTGACGCTTCTGGAGTTCTCCTGCGCATTTTCGGAAGGAGCTTCAATTCTGATCGTTCCTCAGCAGAGTGGAACTGTGAGTGCTGTTGACACCGCTAGCGGAAGTGTAGCGAGTATCGCAACCGTGCCCGACCACGCTTGGACAGACGGCTTCGCTGTCGATAGTGCCAACGATTTCGCGTATCACCATGGCCCATCCGGCACCTACCGCGTGGACCTGTCGGCAGGGAGCTTTTCCGTTCTCGGTGTCTCGAGTTCGCTGTTTGGATCCGGAGGGTATGGGGTCAATTCGGGGGGCTTTCTCGTAGTTCCAAGGCAAAATGGTGAGATCAACATCGTCGACCCGATAACTGGTGCGGTTGACACTGTCGCAACCCTCCCCGACCATGCTTGGACAGACGGCTTCGCCGTCGATAGTGCCAACGATTTCGCGTATCACCATGGCCCATCCGGCACCTACCGCGTGGACCTGTCGGCAGGGAGCTTTTCCGTTCTCGGCGTCTCGAGTTCGCTGTTTGGATCCGGAGGGTATGGGGTCAATTCGGGGGGCTTTCTCGTAGTTCCAAGGCAAAATGGTGAGATCAACATCGTCGACCCGATAACTGGTGCGGTTGACACTGTCGCAACCCTCCCCGACCATGCTTGGACAGACGGCTTCGCCGTCGATAGTGCCAACGATTTCGCGTATCACCATGGCCCATCCGGCACCTACCGCGTGGACCTGTCGACAGGGAGTTTTTCCGTTCTCGGTGTCTCAAGTTCGCTGTTTGGATCCGGAGGGTATGGGGTTATTCCAGAGCCAGAATCGGTCTTGCTCTTAGTCTTCGGTATAGGACTATCTTTCACTGGGAGACGCCGGTGAAAATAAACCCAGTGTTCAGCCAAGGCTAAACTGGCGTTAAGCATTCAATGAACTCCCTTGAAAATGGCCTTTGGAGAGTTCTGTGCGGCTGCACCAGCTTCAACGCGCCAAGATTCGTTGTCGGTAACAAGATATTTTATTTATTTGGCACGATATTGACGATATGGATCGCTTCATGTTTTGACAGCCGTTGCCTGGAGATGCTGGTAATCTAAGGACTTGGTGCGGTATCTATCGAGTCGTCAATGAAATAGGGGTCATTGGATACCACTGTAAATCTAAAGAGTTTAGGAAAACGCTGAAAGAGCAGGTAGCTCCGATTCTCGAGAAACGGGTAAAGATCCATCACTTCATCGACTATAGAGAACTGTTAACAATCGTATGGTCAACGGATGATCTTCCCGAACAAATTGATTTGATGGTGAACAATGTCAGAAGAAATCTCAAGCAAGGTCACGAGAAGTAAAAATCGGATTGGACAACATTGCCAAGTTCTCCAAGTTCAAACGAGTAATCTCCATTGTGACCGTCGACCTCAATGTCAAGTACCCAAGCCTCGCACTCAGGATTTGGTACAGTTAGCTTCGCCGCCCTGAAATTGGATTGCGAGAGTGGCGTTTCTATTTCGTTCTCACTTCGTAGCACCTCTATTTCTTGGTAGACACTTTGCCAAGTCTTGTTCCAATGCGCTCCAAGTTGTTGATCCAGCATTGAAACTGCATTTTCTGCCGAAGCGAGATTCAGTTCCGGTTTTATGGTAACATCAACCGTCCCGTTGCCGTTGTTAGAAATGGAGAAATCATCGAAGTTGGACTCCACAGCTGCCATTTCAAAGGCGATGGACAGCCTCCCGAATGGTGCGCAAGTAGCGAAAAAATGCGCTTCGCCGGTTTCAGTGTTCACGTAGACTCCATCAAATTGAGTCGATGGCAGTTTGATTATCTTGTGCATTGGCTACCTAACTAAATGGGATGGTATTGAATGGTTACGGGGACGTGGCATAATTGTAGACATCCAGCTTGATCGCAGCCGGTTGATTATCCACTTAAATGGTTCCTTCAAAAAATGGTTGAGGACGGGGAACTCCCCTCCTCCACCGACAGTAAAAGTAAAGAACGCCCGGATGGTGATCATCGCTCCCTCGACCATGTCTGAATATTTTAGCTTCGGATAGGGAGGAAAGGTGTTGGGGTAAAAACCCTCGCCGTTCTCCCGAGAGTAGATGTGGTAGCCTTCTTCTTTGAGTGCATCGAAGAACTCCTGGTGGTTGTTGGAATCGAACATCTTTTTTGAAGGGAGTGTAAGGATCAGCGTTAGGACGCAGATTCACTGGCAAACAGTATTCTCAAGGGACGTAGTATTTTCAAGCATCGTATGGGGCATTTTTAGGGGACGTCGCCGGGACGTGGTATAATTGGTATTCTGAATCAAATTCATGAATGCAATCACGTTGGCCTTAAGGCTGGCCTGATCCCGGGGAGCTTTCCGGCCATGGAGAACATTCATGGGTGTTTATGTTAGGGCTCACCATATGAGATGTCGGCGTGGGCGTCGCGCCAGGTGTTGCCAGAGAACAAAAAGGACCTTAACCAAGGCACGAACTTGACGCTGCGTTGGGTGATGCGTTGGACGATTCTCTGCCCAAAGGGCAAGGGGTCGTTGCCTGACTCCCGGGTTCTCTTCGCGGTCTCAATCGACCGTCGCCGTCGTCGTTTTTCCTCGGCTTTGTTGCTGATGCCGTCTTTCCCCTGGATTCGGGGCGGCGGTTTCTTGTTACAAACAAGTCTACGTCCCGTCTACGTCCCTTATTTTCTTCTGTCAGGCTCATCGCCTTCATCGCCTTTCTGAGTCTTGCCATTCAACGCTCATCTATGTTAAACGTTCCCGCCTGTTCGGATAATTATGTCTTCAAAAACAGTCTTTGGTATCGCAGCAGTTTCTGTCGCGATTTTTTGCGCAGGAATCTACGTTCGCTTTCTAGCACCGGAGTCTGGGGCTAGAGAGACTCTACTCACCCCACTCCAGCCGACAGATCGGGACGGCAATTCCGTGAGTAAGGTGTTCGTCAATCGTGCCCGAGCGGTGAGGGACCAGCCAGGAGAACAGTGGAAGATTTTGGACGATGCCATGGCCGCCAAGATTGCAGCAGGCGAGCTGGAGCAGCTTTTATCAGAAATACGCCAGTTGGGCGACGATCCATCTCTACAGCTCCGATGCTTGAGTGGAGCGATGGATGGAGCAGACGCGGAGCAGCTGATTCGCATCGCGGAGGAAGGCAGTGACTTTCTTTCAACCTCTAAACTTCACCTCTTCGGCAAGGGTCTTGGGAATGCACTCAACCAGCGACAGCCAGCAGCCGATCCTGTCGCCGTCCTTAACGCCCTGCCGGTAGGCATGGGAAGGGATGGCTTTCTTTCGAACTACTTCAGGCAACTCTCCGATACCGAAGGGATTCGCAAGAGCCTCGGCCTCTTGAAAGAACTAGAGTTTTCGGGGGATTTCAGGAGCCTGAAAGCCATGGACAAGGAGCAATTTGCAAGCGCGTTTAAGCCGGAGGAACTCGGTGCTTTTGTTCGTGAAAATCCTGATCTAAATCGAAAACTTGTACCTTTTCTCACGGACGTTTTGGCTCAAAATCTTAAGAAGAACCCCGATCTCGATCTTGCCTACTTTGACGGTCTTGTGCCCGAACATTCTGAGGCTCTGCAGAAGAGCGTTTTCTCCACGATTGCCAGAAATCAGAGCCACGAAAAACTGGCTAAGGCCCTTCAGGACACAAATATACCAATTACACCTCAAGCGCAGGAAGCGATAGCGGATGCACTCTACTACAAATCTGGTCTTGCTGACTCCTATCGGTTTTTTCAAAGTTTAGAGCAGCAAGACTTGATGACGGACGCGGTCGACAGGCTCGTAACCGTATCATATTTGACCGAACCAGAGATTACCTCCGAATGGGTGGCAAATCTTGACCGGGGGAGGAACCGCGATCTTGCTATCATCACGATGACGAAGTTCATGGACCCATCGAAGGAGAGCGCAGAAATCGAAGCCTGGCTGAGTTCGGTCACCGACCAGACACTACTGAAAGAATAGCATGCAAGAAGGTATCAAACAGTTCCTGATCATCGGAGCTTCTTTGTTCTTGGCGGCAGTTGGTGCCATCCTCCTCTTGGAGCCGGTATTCAGAAATGGGGAAGCCCCACTGCGCGAACAACCCCAGTTGGCCCATCGGTTGCAGTCCAAGGAAACGCAAAGTACGGATAGTCGTCTCCAGAGCGCCTCCTCACGCCCTGCCTCGCCAGACGAAGTCGAAGCTCCTCCTTCGGAGGAGACGGAAAACGAAACCAAGTTTCCTTTCGATTTTTCCCATGCACTTTCCAAAATCGAAAATGCGGATAACCCGGAGGAGCGAAAGGAGCTGCTCATGCTTGCGGCTACCAACTGTGAGGAAGCAAGTCAGGTGGCAGAACTTGCCAGACTTGGCGCTGAGCTGCTCAAACCATCGGATCTCGCCGATGTTGGAGCGGCACTCGGGGAGGGCTCAGCGGGAATGGGTTCCTCAATCGCCGCGACAGCGGCCTTGGAGGCTCTCCCGATCGGCGCTGCCCGCAGTCGTTTGTTGGCGGCTTACTTCGAAAACGTATCCGGTGACATGGAAATTCGCGATTCGATTTCTTTAATGAAAGAATTAGAGTTCAAGGAGGATTTCGTTGGGCTGAACTCGATCGATCGCAAAGCCATCGCCGGGGTCTTTAGCTCGAACGAACTGAAAGAGCTCGCTCAAAAGTTCGCTGATGATGAAAACCCAGCTGGGGAAGTTTTTGCCCAATCTCTCGCATGGAAAGTTTCCGAGGGGGAGCTACCTCTCAGTGAGTTAGAAACTCTGCCTCCAGAACTAGCCACTGCAGCCCAAGAGAAAGCGATCACCTTCATGCTGGGGAAACAATCCAAGCCCGAGATAGCAGAGACTCTAAATGGTCTCAGTGAGTTGGCGCTGTCCCCCGAAAACATCAGCTCGTTATCGGATGCGGTCAGGCACCGCCTAGGCTCAAAGGCGGCATTTGATGTGCTCCAGAACCTCGATTCTCGTGAGCACGCAGAAATTGGAATCCGAAACGTTGTTTCGATTTCGTTTCACGTTGAGCCACAGCGGACTTCTAAGTGGATTGGAGAACTGGAGCCTGGTTACTTTCGTGACATTGCCATTTCAACGATGGTGAAAAAGCTGAACCCCCAGCGGGAGGCGGCTGAGATCCGGGCTTGGACCGATGCCATGCAGGACAAGAGTCTGCTGACTCGTTCGACCAAATGAGAAATTGGTCTGTATCCTGGAATTTGCCAAAACGATCGACACCGCAGTGGGTATTTTCAGGGGACGTGGCATAATTTCTAACACACTCTTAAATCGATCCTCCCAAAGCGGCCCAACCCGTTCAGCACGCTTATTATACCACTGCTCAATTGGATGTTCCTTTAATCAGCCTCGGCCCTTGTCCTGTTTTCTCCATCAACTTCAGATTTCCATTTACGTAATACAATCGGTACTACAGATTTAGTAGCCCGCGCACATTGATATCCATTCAGATGCAATCGTTCGTACCCGTCGGCAACTATGCCCGAGCCATAGACAAAACACAGGCGACCATTTCTGTCAGATTTTGGTCCAAGTAGGGTTTGCGGAAAAGCATGCGCGCCCTTGATTGGCTGCCCCTCTTCATCCATTACCAGAAAACACACTTTAGGAGGCCCTTTATGGGGAGAGGAAATACTGCATGCGCAGAGTAGCAAAGATGCAATCCCTATCGTAAATCTTATTAAAAATCGGTATACGTTCTTCATTTTGTCTTTGTCTTACCATGCTATCAAGATCTACGGCTAAAACGGACCGCACCAATTCCGAAGGACATTTGCAAGGGACGTGGCATAATTGGTTGGCAGCTTGTTCAGCAGTGGGATGTTCGGGCAGTGCTTTGATGACTCCAGCCAGGTAGAGCTTGGGATCGAAGTGCTGAAGTTTGCAGTTCTCGATCAGGGTGTAGAGCAACGCGTTGTGTTTGCCCGCCTCCATGAAACGCACATCTTTGATCCGCCCAAACTGGCGATTTTTTCGGGATACTTTTTCTGACATCGCATCAACCTATGAATCTTTCTCTCCATGCATAGGTGGTCGATTTCACGACGCTTACGGTGTTTCGTCCGGTGACGAAGTCTGGTAAGGTGCAGGAGCGTCCACTTTCCGATCGTGCGATCGCTACCATTGTTAAGCAACACGCGATCGCGGCTGGGATTGATGGTTCACTTGAGATGGCCGGCCACTCGCTTCGCTCGGGAGCTGCGACAACTGCGGCTGTAAATGGAGCGAGTCTCGCTCAATTGCTTCAGCTTGGTAGCTGGAAAGATACTCGGACGGCTTTGAGGTATATTCAACAGAAAGAGGCCTGGGAAAACGTTGCAGGAGAAAAACTGGGCCTATAGACATCTTTCTAAATGGAGCAAGGTGTGAGTGGGCGAACCCAAAAACAACCGCCGGTGGCGCTAGAGCGGCGCCGCACTCGCCCACTCACGCCGCCGCGATGCAAGCCCGCCCTGGTTGAGTGCGGACTTTTATCTCCTCCACAAAACCCGCTCTTGCATCTCACCCGTATCGGCTGTCACTGAAACCGTGAATTCTTGAGGGATCCCGGATCGATTCCAAACCTCTCCCAATTCAGGGTCGGACAACAATGTACTTTTTCGCCAATAGTTACTGTAAAGGATAAGATCGTGATTTAGTCGAACGATAATCCGCTTACCTGAATCGATCGTTGTCTTCCCCGAAATGTCCCGAATATCGCGCAGAATTTTCAAAACTCCATAAAAACACGGCACCAACCCCTTTACATACACTATAAGTAACCATTCAGGTGCCTATCAGCTGTTGTTGAGCTTTTTTGGAATCGTTGAGTGTTAGAGTGAGGATTTCGAGCACGTTGATGGCCTGCTTTTTGGCGGAGGCAATGATGGAGCGCAACTTGGCGAATGCTGTGGCGTGATCGATTATTAGCGGACAGCAGCCGCCTGAATCTTCTGTTTGACTCTCATCATGCGCAGATCGCGCTCGGCTTCGTTGTTGTCGAACGGCACTTCGGCAGATATCTTTTTTTTGCACCAGGAAAAGAAAACGCCATTCACTTCGTTTCGCTGCGATCGTCCAGGCGCCATGACGCAGGTGAGCGGTTTGCCACGCTTGAGCCGTCCTCGCTGCCCGGGGCGGCGCTCGGGTTCGGGGTTAATTGCGTAGCCGGGCTCTGAGGATTTCCAGATAGCCTTTCGTGCAGGGCGCTTCACACGGTCTTGGAGCCCCTATGGGGCGACACCACCAGACAGCTCGCGATTCTTTGAGCTTTTTTCGCCTCATAGTAGTTAAACTCTATCATGTCGGCAGCCCACGGTTGCCCACTGGTCTTTCGGCCTGCACGCAGATGAGGTCACGCCAGCAGAGTGCGCGTCGTGCACAAGGCATGCTGGAGACAATTCGATGCGATAATAGGCTGAGAGGAAATCCGTGAACGACCCAGCCTTCAAACTCCTTCAAGAATTCCCCATGGCGCGCAGCGACGCCTCGCCACGGTGTTCGTCGATGTGCAGATACGACGAACTTGCGGCGTGCGATGGCAGTGATGCAACACAAGTGGAGTTTTCCGCTAATGCTCAGGCCTGTAATTCATCGCTATGTTATAACACGGATTGGATAATGGTTGGACTGATTGCTTCGTAAATGGGTCCGGCGCGCGCGCTTCCGCCTTTTGTGAGCATGGAGCAAACGGTTCCGGGGCAAAGTGAGCAGTCGAAGATGTCGCTTACTAAAAAAATTCACCGAGACGTTCGCAAGGCAATAGCTGATAGGTGTGAAGATAGGATATGCCAGTGTCTGTGATGCGCTCGCCATACTGCACCGGAAGCGCGTGACCTTCTCTGGAAACGACGCTTTCGACCTTCTTATTGCCCAACAAGGGCAGATGCCGGTCTCGGCCACGATGCTCGGTGAATTCGACGGTGATCTTTTTCTGGAAGATCGAAAACCTGGGCGCTTTTCGAAGCCTGTGCTTTTCGGCAGCCCGAAGGCTTCCCATGACAGTGGTGCATTGTCCGCTGCGCCGGTCGAGTTTGTGATTTTCAAACCGTTAATCGGGATCGAGTCACTTGCTTGAGAGTTCTTTCCCTGGTGGCCTTTCGTGAGATCCGGGCTTGCGCTTACGCTTGCCCTTCTTGCCATCGGTTTTTGCATGCGGTTGTTGGGATTTGGTGCCGTGTCGGAGGACGGAGGTTTACTGCTGTTGCGACTATTACTTTCAGAGCCGCCTATCTTCTCCTCAAGTGCTCGATCCTTACAATCACAACCCAACAAAAAAAAAAAAAAATTTCCACCGCAGCAATCGTGACGTTCGCACCGGCTGCTGCAAGCGCTTCGAGTTTTTTACGGTCTACTCCTTCGATGGGCACATCGCACTTAAAGCGCTATAATTTCTATAGGTCCAGAAGAAAATTCTCTTCCATTCACTTTTTTCAATCAGCACCCTCCTGAATGGTTACCACTATATCAATTAATACTTCGAAGTATTTCTCGTGCATCTGAAAAAACAAGAACCCCTCTTCTTGTTCTTGTCTAAGTGCAAAAACACGTTGCTGGCGTCCATCGCTTGAGACTCGTAAATTCGAAGCAATGGTCAGTACTTCCGATGATTCAGAAATCGCCCGACTCGATGTTATTTCACCTCCATTCACCAACTCACCTATCTCACAATTAGAAATCTCATTCCAAATGTCGTATGCTGAAATGAAAGTTGCGAACCGGTGGATTTTACCCTCATTATCACAAATTTTCTTCTCTATCTCCACTACATCCGAATCCATTGGTCCTGCCTCGTGTACAATGGCACCCAAAACTACATCTACTTTCTCCTGTGATATCAGCAACTCCCCTCCGCCAGAATGTTTAAGAGCAATCGGCCCATACGAATAGACTGTACTGATCATAGATTATTTATGGAGCGGCGGGAGCCACCCATTCGCGTTGAATGTAAGAAATTGGACTCCTATTATTTGGAAGATCATCGTTAAATGCTTCGATTCGCTGAAGCAATCCATTTTGCTGCCCAACGCCAGTCGGTGGCTTATCACAAATGATCACCGCATGTACACCTTGAGAGTGTGCATCTTCCGCCATTTTGTCTAGATAATCGTCACTAAGAGTCTGACTGCTTAGACTCGTATGCTTAACCTGGATTCCCCAATTATCCGAAACACAGCCTTTTTTCAAGGGACGTGGCATAATTTGTATTTGTCATGGAGGGCATCACCTAAGTTTCTGTTCCTCCTGAAAAGCCCTGGGTCGAGTTGCCAATTTGCAACAAGTTGGCGTCATTCGCCCTGTCTGACGCTACCTCTCAAATCACGCAGCGTTCGCAAGCTTCCCAATGCCTGTTTTGGCACCCGAGCGCCGCCAGTGGCGCGCTTCACTCCAAGTCGTCCTCGATTCTTCTCGAACACTGATTCCACAAAAGCAGCACTACCCAGCGCTAGGCCATTCACAAAATATCCAATCCGATGTCGCAGTAGTTCAGGCGCTGGCAGTTCGAAATCGCGCGCTTCTTCCTCCTCAAATTCTTCCGGCGTCACTCCTTTACGCACCACGCGCCCTTCCTCGTCACGCACCTGCTTCCCTTCCTCCATCAGCAATCGCCGATACCGCTTGTGCACCTTACGCCAGGCATCGCCATCACGCCGAGGTGCGTCAGCCTCACCCAGAAATTCATAGACGCCATTGCGCGCTACGCCTTGCCCCTTCAGCGCCTCCGCATACCCGCACCACCGCCACTCACGAGGATCCTTCACGATCCCAGCTCGCACAGAATTGAGATCAATGTAAGCCGCCACCGTCGCCAGCACACCTGCTTCCCCCTGCACTAACACACTCTTAAATCGATCTTCCCACAGCGGCCCAACCCGCTCGGTGCGCTTGTTATACCACTGGCTGAACCGCTGCTTCACCTCACCCACGAACGCCGACAAATTGTATAGCCGATCAAGAAACGGCTTCTTAAATCGCGCAATCTCCTCCTCCAGCGTCAGCCCAGGAACATCCGTCGCAAAAAGGTTCTCCGCCTCAGCTTCCTCGCCACCATTCTCTTCCCCATCTCCCTCCTCAATCCTGAACGCTCGAGCCGCCACCGACAACGGCGACACCCGCTCCAGATTCCCCGACTCCACACCAGCCACCACTTCGCCCCGAATCACCTTCAACATCTTCCCAATCCCATCCAACGCATCCGCCGAATAGATCAACTTCAACCGCGCCAGAAACGCCTCATCATCCTCCATCAACCGCGCCAATTCCGCCTGCACCTCCTCCGACTCCCGATCCTCCACCGCCACCAACATATGAAAGTGATTTGATAAACAAGTCCAAGTCAGCACCCGCACCCCAGAAAACGCCTCCTGCGCCCGCATCAACTTGCGAAAATACTCCTGCTCCTGCTCACGCAGAATAAACCGCCGCTCAATCACCCGCGAAAGCACGTGGTAATAGCAGCAAGGCCCATCGCCCAGAATGCGTGAAGATCTCATGCCGCAGAATCTGGCACAATCTGCCCCGAGTGTCTACAATTAAATCTCCGTCCCTTATTTTTTATTTTCATATCGCAGAATCTGGCACAATCCGATCCGCGTGTCTACAATTAAAGCTACGTCCCTTATTTGCTTATCCATGGGTGTTTATGTTAGGATCACCATATGAGATAGCGGCGGGCGATGTCGGCACAGGCGGCGCGCCAGGTGACGCCGGAGAACAAAAAGGACCTCAACCAACGCACGAACTTGACGCTGCGCTGGGTGATGCGTTGGACGATTCTCTGCCCAAAGGGCAAGGGGCCGTTGCCTGCCTCCCGGGTTCTCTTCGCGGTCTCAATCAACCGTCGCCGTCGTCGTTTTTCCTCGGCTTTGTTGCTGATGCCGTCTTTGCCCTGGATGCGGGGCGGCTGTTTCTTGTAGTTTGCTGCAGTTGTTAGTTTCTCGTGGCGGGCGTGAGCGTTCTCGAGTGTGCTCTGAAGCTGCTCGATCTCCGATCCAAGGTCAACACGCAGACTCTCGTCGTGCATCATGCGTGCCTCCAGCAGAGTCATCAAATTGTGTGCCATGCAGATGAATTGGGCCTGCATGTTCTTGGCGATCGAGGTGGTGCCCCAGGCTTTGTTCTCGTGCAGCTTGGTCTTGGTCTCGTCGAACACTTTCTCAATTTCCCAGCGCATGCGGTAGAGCTGGGCAATGAGCCCGGGCTCGATAGTCATCTCGCTGGTGATGAACTCGAAGGTCTGCTGGGTGGCGGGATCTTTGTAAGTGACGCGGCGCAGCAGGATGCCAGCGCTGGAACTGCTGACATACTCATCGCTGAGCACGCCGATGTTGATGGAGTGGTTTCGTTCAAACTGGCGGCTGCCGCTGCCAAGGAGCACCATGTTGTCTTTGACGCGGGAGATGAAGTAGATGCCTGAGCGTTGTTTCCACTCGTTCCACTGGATGAAGTCGATGCAGGCGCGATCCCAGATGTAGAGGACTTTGCGTCCGGTGGGTGCACCCTGGCGCAGGGTGTCGATGCTCTGGCGCTTGAGGGCGCGGATCTCGTGCTCCTTTTTGCGCGTGTCCTGATCGGCCACGCAGAGGTGGGTGAGGGCGTGGCTGCGCAGGTTGAGCGTGAAGAGGTGGCCGACGGCGTATTTCTTCGCATCATCGGCACGCCGATCGTGTGCGGCGGCGGCGTGGAAATGGCCATCGCCAGCGTAGATGTCGAACGGCTCAAGGGAGGAGAAAACCTGGAGGCGGTTTTCCCGTTGCAGGGAGGGATCACGCACCAATCTGTTGGCGAGGGCGGCAGATGCTTCGCTGCAGAGCTCAAGCCGCCGCTGGCTGCGCAGGGTGCTGAAAAAGGTGCTCAGTTCCGGGCAAGCGTCCGGCAACGTGGCGACTTTTGCGGCGTAACTCTGGAGGAAGCCGCGACCGGACTCGGCATTATCAAGAGTGCGGCACACACCACAGGCAAGCCAGTCGCGGTCGGAGAGTTCAGGGCACTGGCGGGTGTGGCGCAGACCTGGAAGGATATCATCGAGCAGGGTGTTGAAGAATATGTTGTAAACGTCTGGATATAAGCAAGTTGCCATATTCAGGTTCGAGCTGAAAAAACGCCTGTCAAGGCATTTCCAGTGCCCTCAGAGCGCTTTTCAAACGTTCCGAATGTCGCAGCGACACCTGCCACCTAGCCTTTCCCAGAGCGCCTGTCTGCGCCCGTAACACACCGCTCAGACCTTGAAATTCTTCTCTAACATGAACACCCATGTGCTTATCTTATTTGCTTATCGGGCTGAAGCGAGGAACGCAGCACAATATGCTGAGTAATCTGGTCTACAACATGGACCGCTGTGCGTTCTTAAGCAAATGAGCGACCAATCAGCGGAACCCAACACACCAAAGCGAATGCTGCCTTCAAAAACCGGGCCCCAAGGCCAGACCGACCGGCAAATCCGCTGATCGAAGGTGGGCATCCTGGTCAAAAACAGGGTGGCGATCAGTTGGAAAACTGATAGTCACGCAACAATGGGCGCTTTCAACGGTTTCCGGAGGTGCCCTAAATGCTGAATCTATTAATGGCGTTTTGAAAAAAAATTATTCGCAATACTACACAAACAGAAAACCTAATAAAGAATCACAAGCATCCCACAAATGGCGACTGAGGCGAGGAAGAAGAAGAGGTAACGACACTGACGATCAGCGTGGATTTTCTCGGGAGTGGTGATTCTGTAAAAATTTGTTTTCCTTCATCCTCTGGGCTACTAAGTCACTCATAACGTGAGTTGGTTCGTATGTGTTAGTAACCGTGTGCGGTCCCACATTTTATGCCGCAAAATCCCGGTAAATATGCCTGATCGGGAGCCGCCCCTAAACATTTCTAAAAACTGCCACCTGCTGTTCCCATATCTTCACGAGTTCGCCCAGCGGCAAAATTTGTCCCACAGCATGCCTCGCACCAGGGGGTAAGCAAGCGACTGAGAGCTATGATTCCAGTCGCCCCACATGCCCGAGGTAGGCGCAAAGTAGCACGTTAGACGAGCAGGGCCATCCACACTTGCCAGCCGACCGGCGTTGAGCATTGTTGCCAAGAAAATCGCACAACTTCAGATTCTGTTTGATCTGCTTAAAGAACACTTCAATTTCCAGCGACTCCTGGTTAAAGATCACACACAACATGCTGGCTGCACCCACTCGGTGTCGTTGGTGTGATGAAGGTCATCGCTTGTTCCTTGCCATCGATCTCAACCAGTGCAGTCACTCGGGCGGCTAGGTCTGCGCCAGAGGCGGCTTTGGATTTCTTTGCCGTTAGACATGACCAGATCGTCTCGCTGGATGTTGCCTTCGCGTTTCTTGATCAGGCGCTTGACCACCCGACTATTTGCCATATTGTACTTTGGCTCTGGGTCACCAGAAGGGACGCCGCGCTCTGCGAGGTGGAAGAGGTGCTTAGAAGTCGACGTAGGCCTTTGTCAAATACCAGACGATTTCGCCTTCCTGAATGTGCCTGCGCAGAGTTCTTTGGCGCGGGGAAGTTGTTCGTTGTGGGTTGGCAGCTTCAGGACGTAGGGCGGAAAAAGCCGGGCAGAAAAGCTGTCCTGACATCGAGCCGGCAGGTGAAAGCTTGGCTGCGGCTTTGCGGCCGACGCGTGCTTTGCCCATGTAAGGCAGTTCGGCTAACCAGCTTGATGGTGGACGAAGTCCCACTGCATGGAGGAGGCGTTTATTTGAAACGAGCGCGGAAACTCCGCGCTTGCGTTCCTTTGGCACCGCGACGCCGCCGAAACCGATGCCGTCTTATCGCCCTTCGAGGTGTAAGAGCGTTTCCCAGAAACACAGTTCCTCGGCCCATAGCACTGCTGCGCACCTTGTTGGCATGGGAGAGTCCATTGCGACTGGGCGTGTAGGTGGCGCCTCGATATGGTGGCAAGGAGGCCGTCGTGATTAAGCAGGTTATCGCAAACATCATTGAGCGATATCGCCACCCGCTGATTTTGTAGCGAAGAGAGCATGCTGACGACCCATGGCTCCAGGCGAGAAGCTGCGGGGATTTTTTGTTTTACACCGTGCTTGCGTGCGAGTTTTCCCGTCAGATGCGAGGGAATAAGATCGCACACTTGGCGAAGAACACTCAGTTTTGATTTTGGCTGTGACTGTCGTGGCTTTCTTTGCTTTTTCTTTTGCATAGCCTCTGCCGAGTGGCAGTGGAAAGCCGCGCAGTCCAGCTTTTTACGAAATCTTATCGCACTTGCCCCTCACTTCTAACTCAATCTGTGGGATGCCTGTGGAAACGATTTATAATTCCAAGTCTCATGGAATGTTCACAGCAACCAGATTGAATTACGCTGGCAACGAACTGACTCCAATGGTGGACTGGCTGAAAGAGGATGGTGCCAGTCTCGAATACTACTACGAGACCGAGATTGCTGATATCGATGAATGCCTTTTCAGTTTCAACGGATTCATCGCAATCCCCAAAGCCGGAGAAATCAGCTTCAACTGTGCCTCTGATGATGGAACCATTGTAAAGATTGGTGGCCAGACAGTGATCCACAACGATGGCTATCGCGCCGCTCCCGGAGAAACCCCGGAAGGGAAAGCTAACTTCATAACTCCGGGTCTCTATTCGTTGGAGATATTGTTCTACAACGGTGCTTACAAGGATGAAGAAGCAGGTACTCGTGGTGAAGGAATCATGAGGTTCACGGTAGATGGAGAAGCTGTAGATTCAACAAAACTTTATCCCGTTTCCGTACCTCGATAGCAGGCGCAGTCTTGTTGACATAAGTTAGACTCAAAATTATTTGAGGCTACCCAGCCCAGGCTTTTGAGCTTTGGTGGGTAGCCTCAATTTTTCTCAAACTACATGCTCTTGAACCCCAATGTTACTGAGTTGGGTCAAAGTTAGTTCAGGTGATCCGCTTGTAGGGCTGAGCTGGCGGGAGACGGCGGGGTGTTCTTCGCTCAAATAAGCATTTTCAAGAAGCATTTTCAAGGAAGCATTTTCAAGCATTTTCAAGGGACGTGGCATAATTTGTAGACATCCAGCTTGACCGTAGCCGGTTGATTATCCGATTAAATGGTGCCTTCAAAAAAATGGTTGAGGACGCCCTTAGAATGGACTGGAGGATTCCATAGTTTGGCGCTATTTGAAGGTTTGCTGAGCTGGTCGGGCTCTGTTTGCACGACTGTATGATGATGAATTGGGGCGTAACGACAGAAGTACTGGACGGACGGATTCACTTGGTTCGTCTGCTGCAGTCAGATGTTCCCCTAACCCGAGGAAGAGTGCTCGAGCTATGGGAATCGGATCCTGACTTCGGTTGTTTCTACGCCGATACAATCAGGAGCGTGGGCTTAGAAGCATTCTGCTGGGAAACACCTCCGCTGTCGCGATCAACACTTTGTCTTCCACACGAGTTCGTCCTCATCGACTCCCCAGCGCACAGGCAACTGCGGCCTGATGAATCACCGTTTCAGGAACACTTTGCGTCTGCTCCTCCAGGTACACGGGCTGTCGCGTTCCCCAATCTTGGAAAGAACGGAATCATGATCGCTCCGGTTCCTTCCCCGGATATTGCCTGCCAGCATTTTGCCAGTTTTTTGAATTCTGCTCCACAATCAGCAGTCGCAGAGTTATTTTCTGTCGCTGCCCGGGAAACGCTGAAAATTCTTAGTGAGAGCCCATTGTGGATAAGCACCGCGGGACTGGGTGTCTCGTGGCTTCATATCCGAATCGACTGTCATCCGAAGTATTACCGGCACCTCCCCTATCGCAGTGAAAATTAACAAGCCCAATATGCGTTTACCCATAACAATCCCTGACTTGAGAGCATACGCCAGCATTGCTGCCATCCTATCGTTTGCTTCCAGCGAATCACTGGCGCAGAAGGAAGCGCTGGATCTTGAAGGTGAACAGGTCGAATTCTGGGTCGATGGCTGGAGCGAGCAGACAGAGGTGACCCGGGATGGAGTTGATGCCATGGAGGCTCGTGGTGCCGGAGGCAGGGCCACCATTGAAATGTTCTTACAGCAGCGGACGCTGGTTCGCTACTGGATGAAACTTGGATCGGAACGTGCATGGATGCACGGTGACGGATCACTCTATAGTTCTGGCATCACTGGAAGAAAGTCGGACTGGGAAATGGGCGAGATCCTGGTAGATGAACCGGGAGGAGGAAAAGCGCGATGGACCTTTCACCCTCGCCTGCAAACGGATGAGGTCGCGGGCTGGCTGGATCAGGTGGAGCTCCTGCCGCCGATCTCTGTTGCCGATGCGATTGACACCGACTTGCCAGTTACCACTGGCGGGAGCTCAGCCTGGCGCGGCTGGGACAGCAAGCTGCTTTCAGCTGACGGCGAGGACTTCGTCTCTTCTGGAGAACCGGGGAACGAAGATCCCGGATGGCTGGAGGTCACGGCTGAAGGAACGGGAACGCTCAGTTTTCGATACAGTCATAACGGAGGAAGTGATGAGAACATTCTGCTGACAATCGACGGTGAGCACACCGTGCTGCCAGGCACTGCTGGCTGGAGCCGCTACGTAACCGAACTAGGCAGTGGCAGCCACACCATCCGGTTCAGCACCCGTCAACGGAAGTTCGTGTATCTGGATCAATTGTCCTGGCAACCGGGCCCTCCGCCTGCGAACTCTGCGCTGGATACGGACGGTTTCTCGTGGACGCAAACCGGCGAAATCGCGTGGGTGCCTGACACTGACACAACTCACGATGGCACTGATTCCCTGCGGGTAGGACCGGAGCCTGCGCGGGAGGATTTTTCAGGGAACTCGACAACTGGCCACTTGTCTTCTCTGGTGCAAGGTCCGGCGCTGCTCAGTTTCTGGTGGAAACAGGATCGCGCTACCCATGATGATCGATTTTCGCCTGAGGCGCTGCACCTGCTGATCGACGATGAGGCGGTCATCACGCGTGATGCGACCTTTGACTGGACGAAAGAACAATGGAGCATTCCACCTGGTCTGCACAAGCTTGAGTGGAGGTTCGGCCAGGGCGGGTTCGCATCAGGCATGGATCAGGCATGGATTGACGAAGTTGAAATCATCGCCGCCGAGAACGTGCCGCTGGGAGAAGCTGTCGAGGCGGAGGAGCTTTCCTGGAAAACGGGTGAGCCCTTCGCCTGGGAAGGCGGGCCTTCCATTGCAGCGCCCGACTCTATCGACATGGCCTTTGGGCCAAATGTGAGCCTGAGTGATCAAACTTCGGGATGGATTGAAACCGAGGTGGTAGGCCCAGGCAGTCTCGAATTTCAATGGCGTGGCGGACGTCAGGACTTTGTCATCAATGGCGAGGTGCGACTGGTATACGATGACTTTGAGCTGAGATGGGAGCGCGTCATTACACAGATTGGCTCAGGACACCACACGCTGCGGTGGTATGCACGGGACTCCGGTGCCAATCTTGATGGCGTGAACTTTATTCCCGGTGATCGCACTGCATTCGCTGAAGCTCTAGACACGACTGAGGTGGAGGTGACTGGCATCGCGGAGCAATGGCAGTCGATTGATCTTGCAACTGCGGTAGGTGGCAAGGCGCTGCGAACCTCTCCGGGACTCGAGCGGTCGAAGCTTTATTCTCGATTGATTGGCCCGGGAACGCTGAAGTTTCTCTGGAACAACTCCAGCACTGCAGGCGAACTCTACTTTGCCTACGGTAACGAGTCAGTGGTGGCCACTTCGCGAGGCACCTGGAGTGAAAAGTCCGTGGATCTTCCGGCTGGGGAACACAATGTGCTTTGGGATTTTCGGCGCTGGAACAGCCCTGGTGATCCCAGCGCCATGCTCGATGCCATTGAATGGATTCCAGATGCGTCAACCGAGGCAGCGATCGCACTGGACATCGACCAAGCCGATGCCGCCCAGGCTTTCCACAACTTTGAACCGGGCTCGACCTGGAGCACCACCGTTGACCCCGGTCTTACTCGCGACGGCATCGACGCTGTCGTCGCCAAGGAAGGAGCGGAGGGATTTAATGCGATTACCGGCCCCGGAGTTCTGAGCTTCTGGGTGAAGCAAATCGACGCCCTGGATGGTGAACTGCGGCTACAATCTGAGAGGTTACTTGAAAGCGTCATTCCAGGTCAGGGCTGGCAACATGTCACCATTTATCTTCAACCGCGCACCTATTCGGTTCGCTGGATTCCAACCGCTGGCCCATCCGGTAATTCACCGCGTTTTCTCATCGATCAGATGCAATTGCTGCCGACGACTGATCTACAGGAGGCTCTCGACTCAGACCTGGTGTTTACCACTGGCAGCGATCCATGGATCGGTATTCCCACCAGTCTCGGTGGCGCTGCTGCAACGGTTGCTCACGCAAGTGTGCTCGATGGCAGTTCGGTGGCTTGGCTTGAAACTCAGGTCGAAGGGCCAGCATCGCTTTCTTATCGCTGGCGTCTGAACGGGTCTGGCAGGCTGTTGATCGACGGTGAGGAAAAAGTGCAGCACAATACGGAGCTGGACTGGAACGAGGCAACTCAATCTATCCCAGCAGGATTGCACACGGTGCGATGGGAACTCGAACCACCGTTTGAGCCCCGCCGTGCCTTTTTCCAAGTCGACCAGGTGCGTCTAACAAGCGGCGAAGCCCTCACTGTTGAATCCGCTCTCGATCTTCCCGATGAAATTCGAGCAACGGTTCAAGTGAATCCCACTGGATGGAAAGCCCAGCGGACGACCACTCACGATCAAATCGACGCTCTGCAGTTCGGGCCATCCGTTGAAGTCGGTCTTCTTGATCTAAGTGTGACCCTGCAGCAACCTGCAATGCTTTCATTCTGGATCAAGATCGACCAGGGAACTCTCGACGTTTATACTAACAATGCCAGTACGTTCACTTCGCTACCGCTGGGTACTCCGCTGAACTGGCGCCTGATTGAGATTCCATTGTCGACTGGGGAACATCAAGTGACCATGGACTTTAACCTGACCGGGGTCGACTCCACGATATTGGGCTGGATCGATGAAGTCAGTCTTACGCCAACCATTCCACTGGAAGAAGCGTTAGACACCAGCGGTCTGACGTGGACAACCGGGGGCGATGAAATGTGGGCTGGTCTGCCGTTTAACAGCGCATTCGATGGTGCTGACGCTGCGATTGCGCCTGTTATCGAGCCGGGAAAGGTGGCGTGGCTGGAAACCACCGTCGTCGGTCCCGGAGACTTCTCGTTTTCCTGGCGAGCAAGTAGCGGAGAGCTCTCAGTAGCTCTCGATGGAGCCGTCATCC